>DWQK01001787.1:0-14601 GCA_018231225.1 Noctuana stator
GTCACCCATCCGAGTACCGGCCGCGCCCGACGTCGCTTAACAATGTGATCGCTTGCGATCCACACTACCAGCGGGGCCATGCGCGCTTCAGCGGGGCTATGCGCGCTTCGAGAATTAATGTTTATTATTTTGTGTCTTGTTTTATTTGTATGCCACTGATTTCTAAAGTAAGGCAACACTAATCTTCTGTATGAATTACAACAAGTATTACGATTATCATATCAAAAATTGTCACTGGTGCGATATAGTCCACTGAAATAATGATAATCTAGCACAAGGACCTTACCTTAAATTCCTGCTTCCTCTGTTTGTCAGCAGCTTCCAAGTCAGCGGTTGTCTGTTTTATCAGCCTTTTCAAATCCTCAATTTCAAATGTGTGAGGATTGCTTTGGTCCAGATGTTTCGATCCATGGTGTGCGGGATCACTATCTATTTCGTTATCAAGCTCAAATTGCTGTAAACGATATTATACTCTATTACATTTCATATCTATAATAAAAAATTAAATACAATTTAGCTACAATTCGTGCAAAGATCATGCATATATATAATATAGATTTTATATATAAAAAGGTCTGCCTAAGGTGATACATAGTAACAATTTGCGCATTGCAATTGTATTGCAGCAGACTCTACATTTCATATTATGCGACAGAGCCCTTTTTATTAGTTCTTTATTCTTAAAGCGTACAAACGAAGGTTTAACTTTTCGTGTTTCTATTCTTACGATAATTCGATAACGAATTTTTTATGCGTTGTAAGTATTAACGTTTATGCAATGTTTTAGTAATTTAATCAAAAAAATTGGCCAATTAACCTAATTTAATATATCAAAAACATGTGTCTACGTAAAACACTTTCCGAATCACTGCATATTCCACGCTATAGAGCTTCATAGAAATATTTAACTTTGAAACATCAAAGACATCAAAAGTTCAAGTATTACAAATTAAGAATTGCAAATACAATACACATGTATTATTGTATATACATATAGTACATATAATAATATATATTTATATGTAAATGTGTAACCTTTAAATAGTATTTGAGAAGGCCAATGAACGTAATAAAGTTACTCCCTGAACGAAGTATTAAAGGATATTTGGTACGATTGTTGCGATTTGTCCCCGATGCCTGTTCAAGCAGCATTGTAAAAAATAAAATGAAAATGTAGCAGACACAGGAAATATTACTAAAGAATAGCTACCTATATAATTTACTAGCTGTGCCCCGCGATTTCACCCGCGTTAAGTATTGCAACGCTTGATAGCTTGACTATCTTACACTATCAGAATTTTTCAAATCGGTCCAGTAGTTACTGAGATTAGCGCGGTCAAACAAACAAACTCTTCAGCTTTATATAATTAGTATATATACACAAAATCCGTCAACTAATTCCAAAAGCAATAACATTGTAACGTACTGTTATTACATTTCAAAATATAGTTTCTTTCGTAATATTTACCTTTTTGGCCAAATGGCGCAGTCTCTCCATCTCGCGACGTTTAATTTCGTCCAATTTAGTTCTGACATTGTGGCTAAGGAAGTCTAAATGTTCTGCAATCTTACCAGACTGAAAAGAAATTAAGATAATGCGAATATACATCATATTTATGATAACAATAATTTTTATTTTGTGACAAAAATTTAAAAATGCTGACACCGATGTTAAAAAAATTGTAGCCCATGATTTGATAAATATTATTTTATTAAATTCATATAAGTCGCTTTCTTTCCGATGGGAAATGGGAAGTATATTTTACTGTAAAGTAAGGGACAAAAATATTTTTATGTCCTTAAATTATGTCAAGTCAGAGATACCCGTAGATTAAATATTGGGAACGTTCGTTAGAAACAAAAATCAATCAATACAAATAGCTTGCCATAATGATTATCTCCTGAAATTAAGAATATATGAAAATAAATAACAATAAATGTGTTTAAATGTTGTTCTCTATAGGCGCGAGTGACTGAACCTTTGTACTTTGTACGAGTATAACGGTAATAACACACTAGCTGTTTGCGAGCGTTTTCATAACGATTGCACCGTTCTCCTCGTAATTCGCTAGCGTGATATGGCCCTAAGATAAGGACCGAAAGAGACTATCTGAGATATTTATTCCAATGAACCTCCTTGCAATTGAACGGTAATTAATTATTAGGATTTAATAAAGAATCAAAAATTATTTCCTTGTCATTCTTTAATCGTCTTTGTCATTATCGACATATAGATATCATTATATGAAAATCAGTGAAAATTATGTATTTAGTATTAAATCCATTTATATCCTCTCAACAAAAAGAAAAAAATGCAGATCCTTCAAGATAGCTGCCATAACATATAGATAAACTTTGATAATAAACATATTAATGAATAAAGTAATGTACGGGAAACAATTGGTCAATTGCGAGAGGGAGAGAGGGACAGAGAGATGGATATACTACGACAAAACTAAATTTAGCCTTAATAAATCTTTGGGACTTTTTATGAAGCAAATGTCAAGTTAAAAACAAAATAGGTACGTTACTTGTTGCGAAATGAATTAAAAAAGCAAAGCGATAAGTGAAAACCATTAAATCGATTTACCAGTCTGGTCTTTACTCGTGTTATAAATGCAAGTGCCCTTTTCTTAAAGGACCTACGCAGTTTTTAAAATCGCAAGCTGTGACCAAACAAACCAGTTTACCGTATCTTGACTTGAATTTTTGCTACCTACGTACCTGATAAATTTAGCAGCAGTTTACAGCCCTATTTTAGTGATACGATTATTGTAACATATTATAAACAATCCTTAGACATTCTTTAAATTTTTGCAATGAGTATCATTTTAAGGTTATAATCTGATTCATAAATAGATATCCAATTATATTTGCATAATAGGTAGGTATGTATAATTTCTTAGTATCGTCACGGTCTACACAAAAACAGTGCATATAATGTAGCAAAATAGGACACATCATCCGAAAAAAAGAATCTATGGGAAGTTTGGTGTGGGTCTGTGAATGTGTCATTTTTTTAACAACTATTTAACTTACTTCAGAGTTTTTTAAATAAAGCCGACTTATCTCCTTTTAATAGGATGAAAATTTTGTTGCAGTTTTTTTACCGAAAACCAGGCTAATAATCTATCTGCATTAACCTTTGTTTAATCTTAATAAAATCAAAAATTATTCATCAAACACTTACACGAACATCTTCTTCGTCAGCTTTTTCCAAACGTTCCCTGAACGTGGGATCGCTTTCCAGGGCGTGGACAACTTCCTGAAGATATCGCTGATATTCTATGTAGGTCTCCTGCAATGCAAAAAATAATAAAATTAAAAAAGCAAATCCTATTTGTTTCTTTATAAGTACCTTGCCTTGAACCCCTTTTTATGTCCCACTTCTGGGCACAGGTCTCTCCCAAAGGCCTGGAGCACACTCCACCACGCTGCTCCAATGTAGATTGGAGCAGCATGGTGGCGTACCTCATATACAAATGTATTAAGAACTGTAATGCAATGCTTGATAACCTTTGTCATGATTGTAGCTATCATACACAAAAATAATTTTCCAAAACCGACTTGCAGTTCCAGAGATTAGCGCATTCAAACAAACAAACTAACTCTTCAGCTTTATAGGTATTATTAGTATAGATTGACGACTATGTTCCAAGCTGATCTGAAATGGTTCTAAGGGAAGCAAATTGATGAAGTGTTTATGAATATAACCTTGAAACTGAGGGCTCAACTACTTCTTAAAATCGAAAATTGCCGCGCCAGTTACATAAAAATGGATATCATGGAAATAGGAGTAGACTAAGACAGAGCAAGCTGTTTATGAATATGACCTTCTGCACTTTGCTTTTGCCATATTGATATACACGTTCCAACACCTATAAGCAAATATTAAGCTACAAAGTCCTAGGAGGACATATAAAAAATATTACTATTACCTACATTAAAAAATATTACTATTACCTATAGGTACTCAAATTTTCAAGCTATTTCATGACATTTTGACATTTGACATTTTGGGTTGTCAACGATTCAAACTGCACACTTTCGGATAGAGTCAAACGAATTAAGCTGGTCTTGAAGTGCTCTATCCTAAAAGGATACTGCATGTGAAGTTTTCATTGTGCTTTATAAAGCGGCAAAACTGAATTGTAGTACAGCTTAAAAATTAGTAAAATTAAAAGAAATTGAAAAAAAAAAACAAAGCTTACAAGATTGTCAATTATTTCACTGTCCTCTTCTTTCTTCTCTGGATTGACAGGTGGGGCGTAGGATCCATGTAGAATGACTAGGAATACCATTCCCACTAAACATAGTACAGCCTTCATGATGTACTGCAATAAATATATAATGATTGATAGCAGTAATCTGTGTTTAACTTGTATAAACAAAACATTGCAAAAAAATTATTAGCATTACCCATAATAATGTCAGTTACTAGACTGTTTTTAAGATTGTATTTAATGATAGTTTTTTATTAAAACAATAGCCGACCCTGCAAACTTCATATCGCCTCAAAATTAGTGATAAATTATACATATAAATGTTCCTCACGAAATCACTATCTGTTGCTGAATACTACATTAAAATTTGTTCAGTAGTTTTAATGATCTATGCAAAGAGATACCGAAGCGGTTTCATTTTACATCTACTATGTAAAAACAAGTTATTAATTAAAACATGTTAATGCTTGTGACTATCCAGTTGCTCTACTCAGAAAACAGGGGATGTCAGACGCATCAATTTCTTGATACATGTACCAGTTTTTAGAGTCATGTACAATGTAACAGGAACTGCTGTTGATCGACTACATTACATCTACAGTATAGAAGAGACAACTTTCAGCTCCACTTCCTTTTCTTTTTTTTTGTGTTCCAAGTTTTGCATCTCGAGTACCAGCTTTCTGCTAGCTTGGGTACAAGGATTTCAGAGTCATAGTCCCTGCCTGAAACTATTTTGTCCGTCAAATTGACTAATCCAATGATATTCCAGAAAGTTCTGTACTATGAAACAATGTGTTTACTTTCATATGAATAATTTGAAAAAATATTGACATTTGCTAAGACTTGAGTATAATTGAATCTTTGTGTCATACACAACACGAATACTCAATATGGACATTACACCATTCAATCTCTAAAAGGCAAAAACGGGAGGGTAAAAGTTTGAATGGATAGTAAGTAAATGTAGGCATGTACCTAATTGAAGGGAATATGAGTTAAACATAAAGGATAGCGGCCATTAAAATTTAATTTGCCGCGAAAGAAGCCCCGTGGAAAATGGGTACTTAAATCAATTAAGAATAATAAATGACAATAAAATTGTGCTGTGATTTAGAGAAATTTGAAAAAACTTGTTCCCTATATTGCTAGTTAGACCTCACTACTTTTATAGCAAAGCAATTACGAGTGTACATTTTGCATGTTTTTTTAAGCGAACTTGTGTCTTCACAATTCACATTTATGGGATTTTGCTTTATGCGAATCGCTGCTCAATAAATAAATTATTCAACACCAGAATCGTATTGCATCAATCGAGTAATTATGTGATTAGGATCACAAGGCCTCGTATTTCCCGCTTACACGATTCCATAAACTTGATTTCAGTATTAAAAAATAACAAGAAAGATTGTACCTATTTATTATGTCCAGCAAAAATCAATAAAATCTTGGTAGGTACTTACCTACCTACTTTACTTAGGTACAAGTATACAAGCTTCAAAACTCAACCTGTAATATTAGTTAGGTATATCTAAATGATTCTTAAAAAATCTTAATATCTTACCGTTTTGCTTATAATCACTTTCACCACATTTACTACTAGATTAAATTTTATTTTTCCTAAAAAACCGATTCTTTTATGACGTGACACACAAACGTAGTGCACGCACACACTCACTGACTAACTCAACTCAACTCACTGACTGTGGTCTGTGACAGGTGAGGTGACTGACTGTTTCCGTGTTTTTCATAGATATATCTATACCTAACTGCCGTTTCTGGACACGAACGCAACGCACTGCTGATGAAATATGAAATGACTACCTGGTGCACGCGACTTCGTCTGCGCAGAATTAGTATTTTGAGCAATTCCCAAAATATCTTTATAAATTGTAACCTGCGTTATTTTGATGTATAAGGCTATACTATTGCTAAGTTTCATTAAAATCTATTAAGTAGTTTTTACGTCAAAGAGTAACAAATATCCATCCATCTATACTTACAAACTTTCGCATTTTACGCGTTAATATTATAATATTAATTAAATGTTAATATAGTAGGATTGAAAATATTGAAATGCATGATATACTGACGGACTGGACTGAAAGTATCTTTGTAGTACATTAAGTAGTCTGTGGTACCATACGTTAGTATCTCTTTTTAGTCTGGGTGGTACCTATAAAATCGTACTGCTGACTACCACACCAACTACTTAGAAATATTTACGTTCACTTCAGCCACGTCACGTCTCACATACGCGTCACGTACGTATATATACATACTAGTTTATTTATAAATTTATAGATAAGTGCGGTGATTTTAACATTTTTAATCTATAGTTGTCAGTCGAAATGTCTATAGTCTAAATAGATAGTTTTACTTTGCAATCTATGGTCAAAATCAAAAATAATCAATATCCTCCATTTTCCAATTTCCATCCATTTTCCATTCATTTAGTTTAATTTTAATCTTCTAGTGCAGCCTGCTTATAGTGTACAAAAACGATTTTATCCATCTCAGTAACACATGGAAATTCAATATGAATAAAGACAAAAAAGAGCCGGATTATCCGGCAGAACTTGAGTCGCAGTTTATATTGCGACTTCCCGAGGAACCAGCAAAGACACTCAGAGATGTCCTTAAAACAGGAGAGAATCTTAAAAATCGTCTCACCATTCAAATGGAAAGCGACATGAGAAATGGGGAGGTGCGCTTTGATCACTGGCTTATGCATGGGAAAGTAGTAGATTTGCCCACTATAGTGGAGTCACTCAAAACTATCGATAACAAGAGTTTTTATAAGACAGCTGATATTTGTCAGATGATGATATGCAAAGATGAACCTGACCCTCAGCAAAGCGAGGAGGAATCATCTACTAAAAATAAGAAGAAGGATCCATTTAAAGTGGATAAAAAATTTCTTTGGCCCCATGGTATAACGCCCCCGACCAAGAATGTTCGGAAACGTCGTTTCCGTAAAACCTTGAAGAAGAAATATGCGGAGGCTCCAGAGATTGAAAAAGAAGTAAAAAGATTACTGCGAGCTGACAATGAAGCAATAAGTGTGTCTTGGGAGGTAATTAAGGATGAAGATGATCAAGCTGGCCATCCAGTAACATCCTTGCCAGAACCAGTAAAGGCAACTCCTGCACCGCTAAAACCGGATAAGAAACATAAATCTGAGCGTGTTGTTAAAGAAAAGAAAGAAATTGCTTCATCAAGTACAGCCCACTCCTCTAAACAGCCTTCCAACGTTGTCGATATATTTGGTGGAGCAGTAAGTGATAGTGATGCTGAAGATGATCATGTTAATGTTAGTTTGAATGTTAATATTAATGAAGTTGAAAGCCATATATTATCACCATATGATGGTCCCATACCAGACACCAATTCTATGCTCAGCCTTGGAGAGCAGAGCGAGAGCTATTCAGCATCCTTCGATTCACAAATATTCCACACCCAGCCACCACAACATGGTGGAAAGCAGCCTCGGTCCCATCTATTGACTCCCAGCACTTCAACAATGTCTAAGAGTGGAGCTGTGTCATCTGAGGACGATGATTACCAATCCAGGGATATGGACAAAGATAACATGAGCCTGAGAATTGAGCAAGTCAGGGCTGAGTTGGAAGAATTAAAGCAAAGACGGCAGAGAACCCAACATGAGATTGCTGGGATGGAAAACTTAGCTCTGAGGCAGCGCTTCCAAGATATCCTGCATACTTTAAACCAGGATATTATGTACAAGGAAATGGAACACCAGGGCATGATAACATTGCAGAACTCGAAAGATATATAGGGTTTGTATTAAATTGTTCTAGCACTGCAGGATATATTGTTGCGTCTGTAACAATATAGCTGGGGCAATTTAAATTTGTGTATCAAAATGGACAACCTGCTTATTAGTGATACAAATTTACGTGGTGTATTCAAAAGAGATTTATTTACATTTAATTTTGTCTAGGTTCATATACAAAATGAGATTTTATATTTACTTTTTTACATTGATTAGAAACTTGTCAACATTTTTATTTGTTTTTTTTTATTGTGAGTTCATAACTGTACTGTGTTTTACCAATTTTATTTATTGTGTCTATTTTATAGATCCTTTATAGATTCTATAATACAATTAAGTAGTTATTAGGATGATAATTGTATGCTTTTTCTATATTGCTTGAATATATCTTATCTGGTTTTGAATCTTTCATATTGTGCTGTAATAATATGTCTAGTTTATAATATTTGCAGTTACTTTGTAGTGCATTACAATGATAGATTGTATAATGCAATAAAATTTTAATTAAAGTTTTACTACTATGAGATTAAGTCGCTGGTTAGTTATAATGGTTGTTTTAAGTAATAAGAATGAATCAGGTAGATATATGATGAATTAGAAGAAATATAATTAAAGATTAATATATCTGAACTTTATCTGTCAGATAAGTATCAGAAGCTTTGGCCCTTAATTCTGGCACCTTAATTTGTAAATATTAGTATCATATATATCTTCTTAATACATATTGCATTTATCTCCAATTCATTATATTCATTTATTACTGTAACAATACACACATTCTTTTATATTGCATGCATATTACATGTGTAGGTCCCTATGTAACTTTTTAAATGGTATTCATTAATTAGGTTTAAGATTTATAATCAAGTGTAGTAGTTTCACATAATACCTATTATATGGTAAACGTTTATAAATGTGTCTGGTATAGTAAACCGTATAAATTGTCAATATTTTATCAATGTCTACAACATCTAATCTAGCATAAGATCTATTTATATGCATCCTTTTAAATGTTTTTATAAACTTTTTGTCTATAAAAGAAAATTAGATCTTAATTAGGTATATCTTTTACTATTGTCATTTACTGAATGTATTTGAACTTCATTTCTATACTTGGATAACAATGATTAGATTTAATGATTGTGTGTGTGGACTAGTAAGTGTATGTTAGGTATTATATTAGCATACGTTCTTTTCTTTGAACAAATAAAGGCTCTTACTCACACTTTTCGATTGTTGATAAATTTCTTCCTTGTAAACATTTTCAGATATTGAAGCTATTCCTCAAGTTCCTTTAGTGAAGATTTTATACTTGGACAGCTAAAACAATTCAATAAGCCAATTCAATATTCTGTAAATTTGAGATCATTCTATTTCATTGGAATGACTTGAGAACAATTGATGGGACAATCCAATGCATTAGATTGACAATGACGATTAGATTGTTTCAAACAATTGCCTCATGTAAAACAAGGCCTTCCCGTACCGGAATGCCTCAGCAGGAAAATTACTGTGTAGTGGAGGACTACCAGGTATATCTACCTATGCCTATACGACCCAAAATGATATTTCTATGTAGGTACTCTTATACTTATATAGATAAATATACAACTTGTATACCTACAGAAAACTGTTTTACAGGTTTACACCTACAAACTTACCCATACATTCATTGATGTATGGGTAATGATGATATGTACCTATGTGTTTGTGTTTCTCTGACTCGTTGCAGAAACACCTTGCAATATCATGGTGCTCCAAACTACAGGAAAGCATGAGTATTTAAAGCAGTAGTTTGTGTGTTTGGGCACTACAATTTTTTATCATAACAAGCACACAGGACACATTAAACGGTCACTACAATCCACTAACACCCAAACTCCTCTAAATATCTAACACAGTTTTACTGTCTACCACCTCAAAATTAATAGGTATCTACAGCACTAGTGATTTTGTGTAGGTACTCATACATGTTTTCATTCTCCACCAATCCGTTTTGGAGCAGCATGGTGGAGTATGCTCCAGGCCTTCCCCGGTTGTGGGGAGGCCCATGCCTAGCAGTGGGGCATTAATTAATATAACTTCATTTTTCCTTTTTTCCAGCATAATGTGTACAGTTATGAACACGGAACACCTACAGTGGAACATTGTTATTTTTATTAAAATAATGCAATTGTAGGGTCTAGGTGTTAGATATCAAGCTTCCAGCCCAAGTTTATTGATTAATTCCATCAAGCAAGTCGTACTAATTTTAAATTTATCTTGCTTCAAGTAGACATTAGCTACTAGTCCTAGGACCTAATTAGTCAAACCTATTGCTACAACTGATCAAAATCTAATTTAAATAATCAAGAAATTTACCAAATTTACCAAAAAGGAAATTTTTAAAATACAAAGGTAGAAAAAATTTAAAATCATAAGGCGGTACCACAGCTGCCTTTAATGCCTACTCAGTGTAGCAAGTCCTATGGTAAGTTCTTGTTTTGTTTTGGGAAAGTGATTTCAGATGGAATAGGATGGGTCTGTACCCAACAGCCACTTAACCAATCCTGATCTGGGTGTGATGCACACCAGATCAGTAGGTTGACACACATTATTTGAGGCTACCATCTCAGTCCTAATAAGTAGCAACACTTCCATGTTTAACCATCAAAAATATTCAATTTACTTAGTACCTAATCATTACAATGAAAAGTTTATTCCTCCTGTAAAACAACTTTATCATGTCAATGTTTTCTTCAATACTAAGTCATACCTTCTTTTACAGATTTCCCATTATTGTATGAAATGCAGATCAGAATACAGAATATTTTAATTGAAAGCAAGTTACGTTAAAAACTCAATAGACCAATAAACAATATTTTATTGTAAAACTATTATTAAAAATAAAACAATTCATGAGAATAAGAAATTTTATTAAGATTACATTATTAAACACAAAACCTAAACAATCTACATTATTAATACTTTAAATTATACTGTATAAAATGGAAGATAAAACATGCTATTTTATAAATAATTGGGAATTACATCGTAATGTATAAAAGGGAAGTTTGGTAGACTAGACTTTAACACTTAATTTTTTGCAGTTTATTGCACACAGTTGCAATTTGTTCATCTTTTTTGCGCTGTTTCTCTCTCATCAATTCTGCATCCCTCCGTTTTCTTTCAGAGAGCGATAGACCCGTCTTCTCACTTGCATTTTTCTTCTTTTGCATTTCCTGTTGCTTTTTTTGATTTTTAGCTCGTGCTAAGTCTCGTTGGTTACCACGAGTCATAATGTGCTTTTTACCGGCGCAGATCAGCAAGATCAATTTTAATATAATATGAAACAAATATGTATGGACGATACGCTAGTCCGGCCGAAACCTAGGACATAGCACCGCCCGCTTTTCCACCTGTATATAAGATATTTGAAGCAACCACGACGAAAAAAATGCTTCAGAAACGCTTACGACTCAGACAGAATACTTAAATGGAAAGCCAAAGGTGAACCGACGCTACATATGCGACGAAATCAATATTTTACTTCAATGACAAATGTGCTTTAATTAATTTGATCCTGCATCAATACCAATACACTAACTTACTACTACAGACACAGACTGACATTACATTACAACTCTACAGATACAAACAATCCGTCTACAGAATAACTACAACAGCCTCCGCCAAAAATAAAAATGTCAAAACCTTAGCCCCATTCTGTCACTTCTGTCTTGCAGTAGGGATGCGATACGTCCATGGTTTTAAAACATCGATATTTTAATAATGAAACATTGATTTTGACCAACCGGAACCGGCTTAACGTGCCTTCCGAATCACGGAAGCGCGTCTGACATTTGCTACTAGCGGTCACCCATCCGAATCCAAGTACTGGCCGCGCCTGACGCGGGGCTATGCGTGCTTTACTGCCTACCGCTGTCTACCACTTATGACTTGTTTTCTCTACTCTCTACTAAACTAACTAACGACTAACGTCTAGGTAGGACAAGTATCTCTTCTTAGCATACATTCTAAGATTTCTAATAAATAGTCTGTGCTTCTTAGTTTGTGGGTAGGATAGGTTTAGTAGGAGTAGGACGTAGATCACTGCAGATCACAGACAGGTAGTAGGACCGACCTAATTTCTTAGTCTGTGCCAATTACTGCCAATGTAGTCCGTAGTCTGTGCCTAATTTTTGTTCTGAACTTCCTGATGAAGCCATTGTCAAACAATTTTATTCAAAATTGAAGTCCTTTTTTGAATTCTAATTAAAATCCCCTCTATAAAAAAAGTTTATTACGAAGGAGGGTAGTGGGTACGTTATCTGTCTTTATTAGTATCTCCTGTCATCCAAGCGAAATATCCCTAGCCCTGCCCTAGATAGATAGCTATTCATTCATAATTTTATTGAATTCAATCATTCAGCTTGTAAACGCGCCTCGCCCAGCCGCGGGTGGGCAGGGTAATTAATTAATATATTTTACGGACCCGCTTTAATGTGGCCCAGCCTTGACAACTCCGAACCTCCTTCAGAGGTATTTGGGTACGAGGTATTTCCAAAAATGGATAGATCGCATGATTTCACTCATGTTGTGGTAGCTAGAGTGACTCAATTTAGGCCAGGCGACAATGTAGAGTTCGTTAGTGCCCGTCGCCAGTTTGATAGTTACGTGCGGGTTCTAAAAGAATTGAATATCGAGGTTGTGGAGATAGATTTTGGTGGGGATTTCCCTGACAGTGTGTTCATCGAACACCTTGCCATCGCTTGCCACGGCATCGTGCTTCTTCTGAAGCCAACATCGGCAGCAGAGGAGCAAGCGGTAAGTTTTTTTATATCTTTGAAACTATTTCGTTAAGATTTTAAAGGCCCTTATTCTAGAAGTTGTTTAAATTTTGTATTTATACAAAATAGTATACAGATGTGTAAAATTAAAAAAGATTGATTTAAAATACCCTATCCGGCCTATTCATCCTCTTTTTGAGGTATTTGTATAAGGTTATTCAGTTGAATACTACTCCCTATGCTACCAAATATCTATATCAAGATAGGTATATATTACAGAAACATTTTTGTATTAAAATATTAAAAATCAAAGCATGAAAAACTTTAGCAAGAAACCATAAGTTGATTTTATTTAGAGCAAAAAATTTGTAAATATTGATTTTATTTAAACATTTTTATGTATTTACCTTTTTTCAGCATACAACACTCAAGAAAGTGTTGGAGAAGCAGTTAGGGCAGACTGTCATTGAGGTGACTGATCCTAATGCCAAACTTATTGGATCGGATGTCCTGTTTACAGGTGAATAACTATGTAACATTTGCCTGCACAGCAATGAACAGTAATGTGAGTAATGTATTCACATTACTGTTAATTGCTAATGCTAGTGCAATGCTGTTGGTTCATATTTATTAATGGCCTAGTGGTTGAATTTTGCTGTACAGTTCCTAGGGTTCAGTACTGATCTCGCTCACAGCTAATTTTTATATATTAATTGTGGGTTAACTGCTAGAAGACAAAAAAAAATCTATAGGTTATCAATATAATAATATGTATCCTGGAAATAATCAATTCCACCCTTTTTACGTCCAACTGCTGGGCACGGGTCTCTCCCCACAAGCGAGGAAGGCCTGTAGCATACTCCACTACACTTCACCAATGCGGATTGGTGAAGATACGGGTTAGTGGTCAACACAATACATGTTGGATGTTGAGAAACTGCCCAAAGGGCCTCCAACTAGGTTTAACAACTGTTATCTACCAATAACAATTGGGACCTACCATTGGTTCATATTTATTAAGTACCTATTATACAATACTATGTGTTTTCTTTTCCTGTTCTTATTTGACTAAGAATAATTATGTTAAATGTTATTTTTCAGGACATGAATTTTTTGTGGGGATATCTGAATCAAGCAACGAGGCTGGAGCGAATGCAGTGGCTGAGGCCTTTCCGGAATATCCTTGTACACCAATAAGGGTGAGTAGCACGAAAGAGAGAAACAAACACATTTACTCACTTTACACAATTTTTACCTACTGAATCTGCAAACATAAAAGTTGGTAATTTTTTATAGCGGACACCCAATCACCCAAAACATCAAAGCTATACTATTGCCATTAACATAATAAAAATAACGCTTTACATTCACAGCCCGACACTAGGATTCCCGAACAATTACACAAACACCCAGACCGGGAACCGGAAACATCTAAATGACATGCATAGTAATAACTACACTGCACAAGTTGTCTAAACATTGACAATTAAATGAATCATTTGTCATCTTTTTAGATGCCACCAGAGGCACATCATTTAAAGAAGTATGTGACCGTGGCTGGTCCTGATATTCTCTGCGTGGCGGCCGGCGATGATACCATGGATATTGTGAAAAAGATGGAGAGGGAAGCCAACTTCCCCTACAAGACTATTACTGTGCCTGAGGAGGAGGCAGCTAATTGCATCTACATGAATGGTACCCTCATTCATCGGGGTATTGAAGAAATACCTGAATCTTTCAAGGTAGGTGCCATATGCTAGACTTAAGCTTTATCCATCAGGGGCCTAATTCACTATGACATTAAAAACACGTAACG
>DWQK01001788.1:0-14601 GCA_018231225.1 Noctuana stator
AGTTGTGCCATTTATAACTCCCGTTTGATTGAAAGTCCAAACTTTCTCGACAAATACTTAGATACCTACATTTGGCCTATCATTTTGTACAAATCAATCAATCTAAACAAGGTCTCGAGTCAAAATTATCGATAAATCAAAGCGTTAAAGTGTCTTAATGAAACAGGCAACTTAAAACACAAAATAAATCCATTAAATGTGTTAAGATAAATTGAACGGCATTTTAATTAGGTAAACCGAGTGCCAAGTTTTCAACCACTCTTTAAATTTGAAGACAAAGCTATAAGCCACTGGTGAAACAACTTCATAGAGGCCAGCCAAACCAATCTGACCATAATCCTTCCCCTTATAAGCGCATGAGTTCACATCAAAGGCAGGCGGCGCCGGCGGGTCAACATTAACTTCCCGAACACGCTTTGCCACGGACAATAGCTACAGTGAACTACAATGGTTATGAAGCCAATTAACAAGTGGATTTACTCCGTTTGCTGTCCAATATCTACTCTTAACTTTAATCTAGTAACACATGTGCGTTATTGGTTCATTTAATAACATATTTGCGACTGATCGTAGTTAGGTATGCATGACGTCATAACGTCTTCAGAGTATTCAAGGATTTTGTATTTTTAGATAGTTCATTGGACTAAGTATTATCCTAAATTTTACCTAACATAATTTGTGATTAAGATACGGTCACATAACTCTTGAATAATTTATTCTGACTGAGGTAATAGTTTTTACCGCCTATTAAATTTTCGTTTTTAATGCCACAGTAAGTTGGTATGGCCTCATGTTACCCAACCGACGAGTCAAGAATTAACCTTACAAATAAAATCTTGCTTAAATGCTTAAAGTAAATAGTCTAACTTTAACAGTGTTATAATTAACACGTTCTACCTACATAAGAAACCACGAGCAGTATCTGTCTTATATGAAAAGCCGCATCTTGTGTTTTCACCCCTTACCGTGTTTGCATAGGGTCTTGTCTATAATTCCTCCCCTTTGCTAAAAGCCCGAGTTTGCATCAAAGCGTCGACGTGGATACACAATAACTTGTCAAAGGCTACGGCCGTACTACATACTCGTAGGTGGAGCGAACTGTAATATGCAAACAAATTGTTAGCACGTACATCATTGGCCTATCAAACAACCAGAACTTGAGAAAATCGGCCAACACTTTCAATTCGCTGCCATGGAACTCGGTAAAACAAGTGTTACTGAATGGACACATGAGTGATCGCACTGGTCTAGCGCTATGTACGAGCTAGGCGCTTCACCCATAATCCTTCCCCCTTGCTTAGCGCATGAGTTCACATCAAAGAGATGCGTTAGTTCAACATCATCTTGCCGTAGGTTCCTTGCAATAGACAGACAACTGTAAGTTCAGTTGTTTCTCTACTAATTAAAAAGTTTCCTTACAATCGTAGATTTAATTTCACGAGCCAATCTTAATGTTTATTACTAGCTGGTGCCCGCGACTTCGTCTGCACAGGACTAGTATTTCTAGCAATTGACGCCATATCTTTATTAATTGTAGCCTATGTGTTATTCTGATGTATAAGATATATTATTGTACAGTTTCATTAAAATCCATTCAGTAGTTTTACGTGAAAGAATAACAAACATCCATCCATATCATCTATACTTACAAACTTTTGCATTTATAATATTAGTAGGATTTATCATCTATTTTATGAGTTACATAAAGAGTTTGTTTGGTACATTAAGAGTTTTTTTTGCATGAAAAAGGATAATTTTTGATTAAATCAATTAAAATATAACAATACATTTTAGTAACATTAAAAACTGTAGTGATTAGACGAAGACGAACCTCATAGTATTGATTGCTCTAGAATCCATTTCAATTTGCGATAGGTATATCTATTGCATAGTCCAAACGTTTACTATGAAGACGTCTTCATGAGTAAGTAAAGGTAGAATATTGAGTCTGAACGTTAGCAGAATCAGACAAAGCAATGTCTGTGGAGTTTCGCACGTCTCCAAGGGTGCTACGGTTTAGTTTGCTTATCTTACCCCTTCCCGTAGGTAAATATAGGCGCGCAAACACAAGTGCATACTACACATGTATACCCCACCTAGAAACAGCAGGAATGTAATGAAACGTACCCAATTAGACAGAATCCACGTCCCTCCGACTAGAAACTAACTAGCACGCAACATTACGAGCTATCCAATTACTTTTTTGATATATGCTCTGAATTTTACTATTTGTAAGGAAATTACGACTGAAGTTAAAATTTTTGTTTTAGAAAAAAAACTAACTTTTGATACATTGATACGAGAAGGTAGCTGTTACAATAGTATTTTTGTAAAGTTATTCTTAAAATTGATGTCGTAAAGTCTTATCTTCGATGTAGTCAATAAATCAAAGGCTCTCTTATGAAGGGATTTATCGGTTTTCTTCCCATGTAAATCAATTTTAACTCTATTTACTGTCGCTTTAACATGTAACGTAAGCGAGTTGTATAAACAGACATTAACTAAACTGTCCCCACTGTATTTGTTTTTGTTCTCCAGAAACAAAACGGCTGCCCACAGATACTACTCACTTTCCTTTAAGGATGTTAAATCACTTCATTCAGTACATTTTGTACTTAATACGAATCATTTATTTATTTACTTCACAATAATATAATAATTTATGAATCGTAAACTAGTGTTATATTTTCCTTTTTAAATATAATATCTTATATTTTGAAATATAATATAATTTTTAAATATACTTTTTTTGACTCTGCTTTCTTCTTCTGGCTTTTTTATTTTTAATTAGACCTAGCTATTTAAAAATCATATTTTAAAAAATATGTTTTTAAAGTACAATTTATGTTTGATTTTAATGTTTAAAAATAAATACCGCGTACTTTCGTCATTAGTGTAATTTCAAATTTTATAAAATTAATAATGTTATTTTTTCTTTTTTATCTACCTTTGTTTACCCTAGAAACTGACTCGTTTTTCAAACATAAAACCCTGTAGTCAAGTAAACTTTGCAAACTATTTATACTGATAGAAGTCTCTCTACTTAATTTGTATCATTCAACACAAGCGCTGCCCACCGCCCGTCTCCGCCTTGTCGTTTACGTTAAGGATTTTATCGCTTTTCGTGCGGCTATACAGAATTAGAACTTTGCTGTTTCTGTACCTACTGATAATAATATTATGATAGGTCATCGTAACAGAATACTTGCAAAAGCAAATCCCAAAATACACTTTAAAGTCCAATGACTTAAAGAGCATTGGCAAAAATGCTTGAAATCGACACTTACCTTCAGAGATTTGTTAAAACTAAAAACTAAAAGAAACATTTTAGATGTGTCGCCTTTACCTTCTTAAACAACTGAAAACTTTATTACAAAACAAATCGCTATACTTAAACTGATCCTATAAACCATAAATCACACAAAAGACACAAAAGGGTCAAAAACAACAAACCCATCCCACAGTTGTAATTTCAACAAGCAATTCCGATTATTGAAACGATCGAAGGAAACTCGCGACTCTCCTCGGAAGTGACATGGCATCGTGTGGCCCCTAGAGCTGTTTCTGACATATCGATAAACATCAACAAATGCGACCTTCTCGCTACAGCAATAAGAACTACAATGTTACCATTGATGTTACCAATATAATATTTCGGATCGCAGATGCCATCGTCGCGAGGAAATTTTCCTTTTATTGTGTTAGCGAATGCTTATTGTATATCCGAACGTTTTCCCCATTGTAAGACATCGGAGCCGCATCTCTACAATATAACTTTACAATTGTGAAATAATAAAACGCTAAGTCGATAAGATAAATAAACCCCTTAATGAAACAGAATATTCTTTTTTATTGTATTTTATGATCTGCAAATAACATCTGAACATTTTTGACTTCAAAATTCAAAGATTGAAACTGTTATATTATAATTATATTAATTTCTTATCTTAATCTACCCACTACGAGATATACGCGTCTGCTAACGCGTCTTCAACCCTTTTTATGTCCCATTGCTGGGCACGGGTCTCTCCCCATAACTGGGGAAGGCCTGGAGCTTTAGCATAGTCAAGTGTTATTTAAAAATCTTACCTCTTCCTCAGTGGTGGCGGTGTTCACGGAGTCCATGCTTTGACAAAGTGCGAGCTCCATGTTCTTGTGTTGTGGCGAATTGGCCCGCGGCGAAGGCTGCTGCGGCGGCACCAGCGCGCCTTGTGTCGCTCCTGCCGCCTGCTGCGTGCCTGCGCCGCCCGTAGCCGTAGGGCTCTGAGCTTGCAGTCCCTGCGCCGCTTGCAGGTTTTGGGCCGCTTGCAAGCTTTGCACCGCTTGGAGGCTCTGTTGAGCTTGCAGCGATTGTAACGATTGGTGCGCCAGATTCAATTGATGCTGCTGAACAATACTTTGTTGCACTATACTCTGCTGCACTTTGATGTGTTGGTGCACGGCGAGCTGGTGGATTGGATGCAGGGTGGCGGGGGGTGTGGGGTATGGAGGGGAGAGCCGCTGTCGCTTCACTTGCGCACTCTGAAGCGCTTCGTGCAGCCTCTTCACCGGTAGGGGGCTTTGGCCGAGGTTATCCACGGCTATGGCGGGGCGTGCCGGCCGAGTCGCTTGACTCTGGCGAGCACCGACTGTTCAGTGACAGGGTAAAGTACACGCGCGATGCGACGTGCTATCGATATCAGCGCGTCGATAGCGGCGCTTCACTACGCACGTTGCGGTACGTCAGTTAATTGACTTGTCAATTTAAAGGTTGTTACAATAAAGGTTTATTGCGCGCCTAAAGCGAATGTTAATTGTTTATCTCAACGCTTCGGCACTCGTGTTCTCATTCGGCTGAGTTATTACTCAGCTCGTTAGCCAATCCTGAAAAAAAGAAAAACATATATTAATTGTCTGCGAACCACCGTAACTCAGTGTATAAATAAATAATAATAATCAATAATATGATAATAGAAAGACATAAAAGGCAGTCCGACGCTTAAGGCTTGATACATGCAAGGTATGCAAAAGTTTGATCCACCACAAACCTATGGTAATTCTAAACATTTCTATTCCATGCTGGCTCCAATTAGCAAAGAAATCCCTTTAATGCTCTCGTCGACAAATCGATAAGTACCCTTCGGGATATTTCAACTACGCTAAGAGATTTTATTGGGAACCGAGATTTACGATATCAGGCGAAAATAATGAACACAATGGGGATACTAGTGGTTGCAATAAAATCAAGATAAAGATTAGTCTCCGCGAATTTTGTTTTCGTTTTCAAATTACGTCAGAGAAGTTAAGTGTTATAGAACGAAAGCTATCAAAAACCAATTTCTTAAAAGTCCACAGAGATTAAACGTAGTAAATGATACTAATTTACGAAATTTATGGTAATTAGTGCTGAAATTATTGGTTAATCCATTTCTACCTATTTTGGTAACAAAAATGTAGGCAAGAATGTTAATATTTATGTGGATGACAATAGAGCAGTAAGTATATCTAAAGAAAAGTTTGAAATTAGTTGAAGAAAAGCAGCAAGTTGAAGTCCGCTGATTATAGTTAACGTCGCGTTAAATAATTGAAAAGGTAATAAGTAGACTACTTAGTAAGTTTTAATTGCCATTAGGACGTCCTTGAGTTTCATTTCGGTTATTAATGCTGATGACATTAGGTGATATGTTGCAACTAAACTAATTCCTAAGTCACCAGCATTACGGTATATATTTGTTTGTACAAAGTAAGTTATTTTAAAATGTCAAACAACCGATTGCACACATGTGGGTGTCGGTCCGCCATTTAAATTGTTACTCATAGCAATAAACACGTAGAATCATCTAAATTAAAGACAAGACTGATGATATCACAAACAGCGGTTTAGTAACTAATTTAAGGCGTAGAGTTATTCCAGAATCAATTTGATACAGAGTATCACTTTTGAATGCGGAGTATCTATAGTAACAGTACCAAAAAGTCACATTTGCATGAGTCGCATGCATGTGTGACAAATTCCTCATCATTATTTTTATTTAAAATGAAAAAAATGTCCCTATCTATAGTGTACGTATAGTATATATAATGCATATAAATTAAATGAAAGAAAATAACACGAATGTTGCAATGAACAATATTTCAGCCAAAAACAACAAATTAACGAGTACCGGATATGAGTATATCTTCGGAGACAGAAAAGCCAAAGCTGAAGATACAAAAAGAAATACCTGAGAATAAATAAGGCGTTCTCAATGTGTAACAATTAGGTGTAGCGAGCCACATCGGCTAGTTTGCTTCAAGGCCGCTAGTTTTTGCCACATAGCGTGACTAACACTACAAAAAACTTTAAATGTATCTGTACGAATAAACAAAGCAACATATCTCTCGTCTCACGCTTCAAATTTGAATAGGTACGTTTGCTTTTGTTGCTGCAACTTTGCGAGTGTACCTAAGTTATAAATTTATAAAACTATAATTCTATTTATTGTTATATTGCGCTTAGTATTTAAACATATCGTTATCAGCCGTCCCTCGCCTACTGGCTTCCGTCAACTACGAATAAAAAGAAAAAAATAATTTAAATCCATAGGTACACAAAATGCATCAATAGGTATATTCAATTGTTAAATAAGTTGTATGTAACTCCAACTCAATTAGTGAAAAAAAATGTATTTTCCATTTTTCTTAATACATTTATTACTAACATGAGCTCATGGTCACATTCTGTTTTGCATATTCAGTAGTTTCATGCTAAGAAGTGTTCTTAAAGATTGTGTGCGGTAGCAAAGATGAAGTGATACAGTGTAGTCTTAATTAAGCTTTACAAGACTAACTGCAAGTCAGACAGTACCTGTAGGCACTGAGTAATGAGGTACGAAGTGTATTCACCTGACACACTCTAGCATTTCATTATAAAACTTAATTATAATATAAGGTTAACATAATATTTTCCTGCAGCATTCAAACACTTGAACTATGTTTTATCTATCTACGTTGTAGAACTATAATTTTAACCATTTTCTTGGTAGTAAACAAAGGCTTCTTTCAAAACAAGCTAAACTAGCTAACCATCATGTTACTTATATTTTGTGAAAGATTATTTACTACGACCAACCGGAGTAAATGCAAGTGTTGAAAGAGGCACCGGAGTTTTTTGCCGTTTATATTCAAACCAGCGGAGCAAGATTTGAAAGAGGAAGCTTTAAAGCATGCAAATGTTTGCCTAGTCGGTGTCTGTAGCACACGTTTATGTATCATTGTGTCATCTTGTAGGAATGTGGGAGCAAAACGGGAACGAAATCAAAAGTGCTGCATGTGACCGTGCAGGTGTGGTATTCTGTTACCTTACCGTATTGCGTCACCAAACAACCACTGACATCAGACAGCACTTATTAACAGTTTTAATAGCAGATAACAAAGAACGTCGTTGCTAATTACAGTATGTAAGCTTATAATCTCATGAGAATCTATTGGTACTGAGCAACAAACGTGCAACAAACGTGACTCATTAATAATGAAAGAGTTCAGTTATATTTGACCCTCACGGTGAAATAAAGTATTAAAATACTATTAAATATGGTTTTGTAAATGTGATTAAGAACGTTAATTTCATATCAATCAGGGAAAGCGTACGACATCTACACAAAACGGCAAATTTTAATGCTTAAGGAAAGTACAGTTGTGAAGAAAACAGCCTGCAATATGTCTTAAGTCGGTGAAGACTTTAATCCGTCCGTGTATTTGTGCTGGGTTTTGTGAAGCAGTGGGGCTCGTGGCGTTAAGCACTCATTTCAACTTGTAAGATCATATAAACTTTATCAAATTTTTAGATTTCTTAATAACAAATGTTACCTTATAAAGTATCTACCTACCTACCTAAACGGGCATTGCCTAATGTAAGATTTCGATATGCATTAACTGAGTTAATATATAGTCTGTCCCTATTAGGGAAGTTATGCATATGAAATTTCGTATCTGGATACGGATATAATGAATAATTTTATACCGGTTTCGGTTAGGAAATGATTTACTTATGGATATGAAATTATGTCGACATCCGACAGTTTCAGATAATTTCAGTTACGGATATTTCTAGATTTTTCTGAAAGCGTAAAACAAAAAATATTTTGCTAATAGAAATATGACTAACATCTAATTTATAGGTACATAGATACAATTCTATACAAAACAATTCTATACAAATTATTTTATTGACCGACTTAAATTTTTTCTTACAATAACTTTTAATTAGAAAACATCTTCTATCGATCTAATTTATCATTGTCTTTCCTAGTAATATATTGTTTTGTACTAAGTATATGGATCAACAACAGCCTTCGTTTCTTATAAGTTATACTCCATCAAAATCACGATGAAGCCTCGAACACAGCGATCAACGTAATAAGATATGAATTCAATGAAAGTAATATTTTTCCTACAATATTTTCTAAGTCGCTCTAAATACTTTAATCCGCCTGGGTATTAATAGAGCAGCGGGTCCCGTAAACAAGACCCAGCTCGTACAGTATCCATCCGTTATAACTGCTAAATCCCCGGAGATCGCATCGACGGTACTTCGACAAGTGCGCGATTTATGAAGCAAAAAGCGATCCCGTGATACCACTGCTGGGGAAATATTGGCGCTGATAAATTGGACAAGGGTAAGTGCACGTCGTTAACTGATCCGCGTTGATGGAACTTTATAAGCTTTAAACATTCGACGTTTACAAGGAGTGTAAGAGATAAGTTTAAGGAAAATATGCTAAGATTTTATCTGATACTAGATCAGATAAGATCACAGTCAAGCGTGAGCCTACAGGAATATTTATTAGAAAATCCTTCACATTGCTTATACTATAGTAAAAGAATTAGTAATTCTTATTCTGATGTGTTTATGTGTTGGTTTATTTTGTGATTTTATAACAGACAGTGACTAAAAAGTTTTATGCTCATTGCATCGAAATTATTATGATATATTATACTGATTTTTTATAAAACCTTCATATTTAAATAACAACAATTAATACGAATGGAATCGGTGTACTATTAGAGTAAGACGGAGCAGTAATTTATAAGTTACTTTAATAATGCTTCATGAAGTATAAAACATTAACAGCAGACTGTGTAATAATGTACACTGAATTACAGACAGGCATTAATTAACACACGACATAAAGTAAACCATTACCAAATTCATATTTTCAACTAAAATAGGCCGAAGCCATATAGTTTCACAAATAAGGTGATTACTGTTACATCGTTGCCATGCTAATTTATTATATTGGATTACTTTTGTGCCTTACATGAATAGAAGGGAAAAGTCTTCCTATTGGAATATATCCCCTTAGAAATGATATTGAGAAAACCCGATGAATCGTGAAAAATAATTGCATGCATTGTGATATGAGATGCTTTTTGAATGCGCCCACGTCCATATTTTGAGTTTAATTAAAATCCAATAACAAAAGTGGAATATGTTTTCTGTTATAACGAGCCCATGTGATCTCACTTAATGAACAAATAGAAAGTGCTATCCGGATTTGCTTGAAAGATAAATTGCAAGCCAAGTTGATACGCTACTGTCCAGACGATTTTTATCTCTGACAGTCAAGTCAACTGTATTTAAAATTTTATTAAAAACATGGTTCAGGAACTAGGGTTCATCAGAGTTTAAGCACCAACAAAAATACATTTGTCTATTGTTACAAGCTGTTAAAAAGTAAAAAGTCCAAAATCTACATACATATTTTTCAATCAGTAGTTAATATTAAAATCGGGTTAAGAAACACTTCAAATTTATTTGCTTGTATGCACGGATACATACATTTTAGGTTTGCAGAGAATCGCCATAAATGTGGCTAACAAAACAAACCCATTCAATTAACTACGTCGGTCGGACGACCAATGGAACCATTCGCGTAATGAAATTTCGACAGAAATATAAACTGGTCGCCGTAGATAGACATGGAGACACGCGCGTGCGGTGACGATAATGTATAGCGTCTATAATTTCATAGGTTTAACCTACTTATATCACCAACATACCAATATTTTATTTATAAAACGATAATGTTAATTTTAATTAGATATGCATTACCTATAATATTTTTTGTGATGCTATATTTTAAACTTCCAAAATATTAGTAGTAATAAAAAGGCAATTTTAACGCTGGCCTCGTGACTTAATTAACCTTTGCTAACTAACCTATTATGTCTAAGACCCCCGCGTAGGTAACATCCATTTCATTCGACAGCGTTGGTGTTAGTAAGACTTTCATTTTGCTGTTCTCTAATTATGAAAGTGCCTACGAAAATTAACGCTTGTCAATCGTTTCATTATGGGTGTTCGACCTAATTTCAGAAGAACTGAAGCTTTGTTGGTGGACTTGAAGTCCACATTCATAGAGTGTGCTGCCGCAAATGGAATCTAATTGCCACAACGAAGTGTTGAATCAGTCCGAAAGAGCGGGCTTCGGTGGCCTAAATTGCGCCTATTTACCCACTTAGGATCAGAACACCCACATACCACCTGTTTATGAAACAAATTTTCACAAGACGGTGACATCAGCTGTTGAAGTACCTACTACTATAGTAACATAACTCCTAGTAATCTATATGTCAAGAGTTACAATTATACCATTATATATTATAATAATGTTTTTAAAGGGTAAATTAATGGTAATGTTTTTATTATTTATCAATTTGAATGTATTGTTCAATATAACTTTTAAAATATAATTTTAGGATACCCTACTTATAAAATAGTGAATAGTAAAAAGTTTTTCTGGATCATCGTAAATTCTGCAAGCAAGCTACAAACTTAAATCGTCAGTTTGTAGTGAAATAAAATAAAGCAAGCCATGTCCCATTTAATTAATCACCCAAATGAATTTTATTGCTGGAAATATTTACTTTTACTCAGTTGCAGACGGTAGACGGCCAGTGCTCTTGAGTTATTCTTAACTAGTTTAAATGTTGTACTCAGAATTATTTACTTCGTCAGGATTTTATGCAATTAATTGTACAAATTTATCAAAAATTAGTTAAAAAATAGTTTGGTAATAATAGACGATGTTAAAATATTTATTTTGTCTTGGAGGACAATAGTATTCCTTTTTTTACGATTAGTAAAATAAATTTTAATTTGAGTAATTCAACACTACCTATATCAGACGTACACTAAATAGTTGCGATTAATTTTGTTACAGAAAATAAGGTAAGGGCTTAAAAGCATGGACAAAGCCATATTTTGAAACAAAACAATACAATTCTGTACAAGCTTTGATTGTTTGGTTTCGGTCAAATCTTAGAAGCTACCTTAGAGCCACTTCTTGATTTTGGACTGGATTCAAGTTTGGTATATTTGCGTATTTTTGGTAACAATGCAATTTGCATAATATATATGACTTCCAACTAGACCTAATGTAATTTTGTAAATTCACCGAATTTTAGCTCATTAGAAGCACACATGCAAACTAGTACTTATTTTTTGGATTGGAATAATATAAGTGTAAAGTGTGATAGTAGTAAAACATAAACTACAGTGATTTTTTACTCTATCGCGATATTATACTGTAAGAAATCAAATCCAAAGTAAACACTGTCTCAAATAGCGCTATCATTAAAAATTGACTGACAAACTCTAGACATCATAGATTTTCATCTAAATATCGTCAGTAATAAATGTAACAAGCAACCTGTTAGTTCTGTTTGATAGTCTGTTATGTGGTGCTGTCATGTCGTGACGCAATAAAACCTACACAATAGCAGGCCTTGGTACAAGTGACTATTCGAAACGGGCTCGCGGTAATTACGGCACTGAGATATAGAAGAACGGATTGACAAAAAAGAGTGTAATAACAGAGGTGGATGTGAAACAGAAGTGCGGAACTAAATTACAACAAATAAAACTTGTCTTTTTCGTATTTTCACTACCAAGTAGTAAAGCAGCTAAATAATGTAAAACTAAGAACTACTTCTTTATTAATTATTTATCAACAATAACATGAACATTACAAACATACTAAAGTATTTACGTAAATATAGAAAGAAATTTCGGCAGCACGACATTTGCAACTTTTTCTGGCATTTAAAGAAACTAAACGTTTCGACTTTTGTGCTTACAATCTTTAAAATTTTTCGATAATTCAATTTAGATTATTGGTTGTTAAAATACTATTAAATATTGTTTTTTTTTGGTCCTATTCCATATTTGCAAATAAAACAATATTACTCGTACATTCCTATAGTGAATTCGTTTTGGTCGTTCTTTAGAAAGCTTCTGTGTCGTTATTACAAAGAATTTAACCCGTGAAAATTTTCGCTTAATATAATTTTATGATTTTCGCTGTGGCTTAAATCATGTTGCTATTCTGTGTATAGTGGTTCGGAGAATTTGACGGAGAATATTAGACGAGGATGTCATAATTTCCATGATGATGTACCTACGTGAAAGGCCATTGTACGTTATACTCTCCCCCAATCGGCGGTGTGATGTGTTTAGGAAGCCATAGAAAAGGTGTCTAATGCACTCGATTCAACAGCTTTTTGCAATGGTTGCAGCAAATATAAAAATGTATAAATTGAGAGAATATATACATTGAAAAACACAAATGACGAATTAACTTTTTTACTATATCAATGAAATTGGTAAGTACTATTATAAATTATGTCAACTTGCTTAACCATTGTAAAAGCTCCGTTAATCAGATAGTGACATAAATTTATACAAGAAGTTCTTAAAGCTTTAGAAGAATTCGACCGTGACAGGTGAATGTACTGTACTCAGTTACAACTGAACCACCTGTCTTGCACAGGTACGATTGCAGGCATAAACTGTGAAAAATCATCCATGTACATCAACTTCAAACATCCGAGTTGTGCGCATAAATCATTCTTCTGTTTACAATTTACATAGTTGAATGTTCTCTGACTATTTTATTTGCTACAAGACAAAATTCTAACCACTGTCACTACTACAATATTTAATTGTGACAAAAGATGTACAAAAAATCAATCACTGAATTAAACACACGACGCATTTTTTATGTAAATATTGACTTTTTTGGAAACTCAGTTGGCAAGTAAAATTAATTAAAAGTATAACTACATTACCTGATAGATATACGATATAAAACCTTTAAATAACATAAAAAATATGATGGATACAAGTGCTATTCCAATTAATGTTTTTTGTGGACAAAAATTACTTCATACAGTAAAAGTTGAGTTAGTTTTATTAAATTCCTACACGCAACAAGTTTTCTATCCAAGTAACTGCCTAATAGATTACTATTTATAATATCATACCTACGATTGTCTGTTCATAAAAGTAGTATCTAGTAGGTAATTAAAGATACGTCAAATAAATGATTCGTGTAAATGTTAAATTAATTCTCTGTTAATATCTAGCTTATTTCTTCTTTAAAGATAACTTTTTATGTCTAATCTGTGTTAAAATGTAGGTAACTCAGGGTAAAATATTTTGAAATGAACACTTTATTGAGAAATGAAACAAATGCAATTTTCAAATCTTTTAAAAGTTTATATCTTTTTACTGAAATATTTTATAACACTATTTAATGTAAACTAAAATATCTTTTTATCATTTTGTGACTGTTATTTCTAGCATTTTGGTCACTGTTTATTCTTTATAAAAGAGTTTCTTCTTAGGTCACTTTTGTAACCTATGTTGTTTATAAAATACTCTTTACATAAATTTTGAACACTAAAACTTTATCAAAGTTTCTTAATAGAATATTAGCGATACTTAACTAAGAAAACAATCAATAATTGGTTTGATTTTAACTTCACAACTTCCAAACACACTGTATCGCATGATTTGTTATGCTTATCTTACCGGCGCGAACAATTATCGGATCATAAATTCATACCCGTACTTTTACAAGTTTAATAGCAATATACGCTCGTTTAAATAATTAAAACAATTAAAGCAAACTATGACCAAATTTAAAATGACAAAACTAAAAATCTAACTCTACACACGCGAATAAATTTTAAACAGAAAAATAAATTCGTAAATAAGTTCATTGAAGCTTCGGGCTGCCTTTTTTCATTAATAATCACCGTTACCTAGAAAACAATAGCACATCTCACAACACACACACTGCTCGTCGGAAAACGCACATGCACAATTTTCCGAACACCAGTTACGGACACTGCGTCGGTCGCGTCGTAGCAAATGGCGGCACAAACAAGCGCTGCCTCTGCGCGCGAAAGACTGACGGCGCTCAGGCGGACGAGCGAGCGAGCGGGACGCGCGGCGGGCGTGCCGACACAATGCGCGCGCATGCGCTCTCTCTCTCTCACACCATACTTTTAAATATAGTCGTCTCTCCCCCGCACGCTCGAGCACACCTTTCGTTCCCGAGACAGGTGTTCCTGTCCCTGTGTGCGTCCCGATATGGCAGGCCTTGCGTGTATGCGCCCTTCCTGCGGCGGCGGATCGTTTTTTATGCCCGGCAGAAATTATAAAAAAGTAAATGGAGGGAAAATTAAATAAAACGTTTACAATGAAGCGTTTTCCTGTGCGCTTTGAATGATTCAGTGTGCGCTATTTTTCAGGGTGAGTATTCACGAAGGCACCACCGGCGGCATGATTACGGT
>DWQK01001789.1:0-14600 GCA_018231225.1 Noctuana stator
TGGGATTTTCTTATCTGTACTTGTCAGTCAGTCGTAGTACATACTATGTAGTCTGTGGTCAGTCGGTTACGTTTCGGGTGTGGGGCTGTGTTATTATTTATTTTTAATTAATTTAAGCATTATCTTATATTAAATATAATAAAAAAGTGAAATGTTATGAGTGTATAGTTACTAAATAAGAGCCTAATAGTTTCATCTCAAGAAATATCAAGGTAAGTTGTTTTTTTACTTGAACTTGTGTTATCCAATCACTGACATTTTCCTTTAGGCTTCAAACCGAATACTAAGAAAAGTAAAGTAAAATTAATGTTTATTTTTCACGCAAATAATAAAAAAAACTTGCAGCTGCTCCTGCTTTTCGGCTGTAAATCATTACTTAACTTATTTTTAATTGAGCAGGAAAATTATATTAGAAACTGCAGATTTTCCTGTTATAAAAATCAATGAGTTGCCCATAATATTTATCCTATTATAAAATATTAATCTTATTCTAATCCTCTCACTCTCATACACACTGATATCCACATAATTTCTATGATAAGTTACTGTGTCTGTGATAAAAAATTTTTCTTGATTTATCTCATAACCTTGTTTCCTATTAAGTTAATAGTAATATACAAAAATATTTGTAATAAAATGTTTATTTTTTTTAATGAACAGACATGTACATCAGATTATTTTTTCTTTTTTATTGATTAAGGGTAGCATTGAGCATGCAGGCCACAAGATTTTAAGTTGGTGCACCCCATGGACACCCACAACCAACCTCTAATTGAAGAGACATCCCTATCTAAGGTTATACTTAGAGGTTTTGCTACTCATGAACTGCTGGGTACTTCAAATATTGTATCTCAGCCATCCACCCTCCCCAACTGAAACACAAGAATTTGCTTAATGGTGGAGTAGGTGTGAAATTGAAATCAATAAACTTGAAATCTCTAAAACTATGTACCTACCTGCTATTTATGAAATACGGAAACCTTTTTTAGTGGGGTTGAATCCAAAACCTTCCTGTCAACTATGGAATACCCATTCCAACGCCATATTGGAGAATGCCTTCTTGTTGGATGACTGCTTTATACAAAGAACACACCCTCCAAGTTTCAGGTCTTTACGATCAACCGTGTAGACTGTTTGTTGATTTATCGGTCAGCCATTCAGAACAAAGCATTTTATAGGTATAAATTAGTTGACCAGACAGACATTATTCTGTCAAAATTTAAAAGAACTTATAGCCCTCAATAGGAGAACTATTGGTAGTTTGTCTATAGAGATATTATATATTAATAGAGAAATATAGTTTATATATTAGAGGACTTCACTTGTTAGTAAGTTGCCCTGATAAATTTTGTATTATCTATGTGTCATTACTGAGTTGCCAATTGAATACAAATTTTATCAAGGGCTAAAGTACAGGCATTATTATCTTGCAACCTTTGAACTGACCTTTGCATTCTTAAATATCTGTTTTTACTATGTCAAAACAGATAAGAAACTGTTCCTGTTTGAAATCGCTGGTGCCATCAGAGCCAATGGTTTACTAGTGTATTACTAGTGTTTAATAGTGTACTAGGTATCTAATGAAAACCAAATATATCAATGAGGTCAGTGGCTTGAGGCGCCTTTTTGGTTGTAGAGGCCAATTCAGGTTTGCGAGCAATGAACTAGCACCTGGTAAGGTCAGCGGTGACCTGTGAATTTAACTTTGAATCCCTCAATAAAATATAATTGATATGTTGAAATAGCCTGCATCAAAAATCTACATCCAATTTATTTTTATTAGAATTCAGTTTTAATAATATACCAGTTTTTATTTTAAATGTTAGTTAGCTGCTCTTCAATTCGTAAACACTTCATTAAGGCTACATTACTTAATGTCAGCATTACTGCTAATGAAGCTTTAAGTGAATGACGTTGTACAAAGTGCCTATAAATAAAATTGATGACTTCACTAATGGTCCTTCACTAATTGGTTATCTAAAAATAATCTTAAGAAAGAGTATATGGGTACTTTGGCAAACACGGTTTCATTTTAAACATTTACAAATAATTTTACAGAATTAAAACGCGTGTGAGAATTGTCAGTGTTAATGGCGGATTAATTTTGAATAATTTCAATGGCGATCGGCATTTTTGAATAATTCGTTTATTTTGAGGTTTTCGCAACCTCAAAATGGACAGACAAATGAAAAAGCGAGAACGTGGAGCTAATTATACTGAAGAAGAGAAAGCACTATTAGCAGATTTAGTAATTCAGTAAGTATAATATTTATGTATTAAGAAAAGATTATTAATAATGTTTGACTTCTGTAGATTTATTAATAATGTTTTACTTCTATATATTTATTAATAATGTTTCACTGCTGCAGATTTATTAATAATGCTCTTTCATTGCAGGTATAAGGATATTATTGAAGACAAGAATACAAGTGCAATTATTTCTAATAAAAAAAAGCAGGCCTGGAAAGCAGTTACGGCCAAATATAATAGCCATTGTACTTCAGGACACAGAGACACAGAACAATTAAAAACAAAATATGATAACATGAAACAGATAGCTCGGAAGAGTGTGGGCGAAAACAATGTAAGTATGTATTACTATGTATGAAAATAATAAAACAATTATGTCATATATACACCTACCTCTGTACCCCTGTACAGAAGTATGCTAGAATATATTTTATTGCATTTATGGTAGCCTATTTCTGACGATAAGAACTAGCCCTGGTTTGCCCTCATTCTGCCTTCTTTCATTAATTTGACAACACAAGCTGTTATCGGTTTGACGTTGGGCTAAATTTGAGGGCAACTTGCAAATCAGGTCAGGACCTGACCGGCCAAGCCGATTCATAAATAATGATTCAGAATTCAAACAGAAAAATAGGAAAAAATATTTCAGCGTAGTACTTTTTTTTATAGGTAATGAGGAATAAAACTAATTGTGGAACCCCAGTGCTGACGAAATCAGAAATTGATGCCAAAATATTGTCTATCATACAAGACCAAGTGGAACCACTATGCAATCCATATGATAGTGGTGCTAATTATTATAAAGGTAGGTAAACCAAATTATTGGTTAGTGAGTTATCATTGGGATATTGACACTTAATAGTTAGCTCTAAAAATTATTATTAATATAAAAGGGGACTATAAAAATTTGATTCATATTCCATCATTTGAAGAATTCTCACAGCCACACACCAGGGTTCTCTGTGGCGTGGGTCTCATGGACAGGGACAGAAATCTAAAATCATTTAAAATTCAGTCCACTGAAAATCGAAGCCAGGAGTCTTTGAATGACAGACTGCATTGTAACCACACCATATAGCTCATGTTATGTTTTATAACATACAGTTTAATTCTTAGTGTGTATTTATGAGTGAGAAATGTTATTTTTCTGTTCTTTAGTAGATGTCACTATAGAAGATGAATGCAGTCCGGAGGAATCATCAGTCGGTGCTTCCTTAAATGAGAATATGGATGATGATTTTGGTATTGACAACCCACATATCACTGAACCTAAAATAGAAGTGGTGGAAAGTCCTGGTAAGCATTATCTGAATATCTTAAAAATATTTGTTTTTTATAATGTTATCACCTAGTATTGCCAGAGAGAGAATGCGATTAGTCATTAGGTTCATCCTATATACCACTGTAATTTAGGTAAATCTAGTAAATAAAATTCTCGTGTCACATTGTCTGTGGCCACACACCTTTGAAATGGCTTGACCAATTCTTATGAAACTTTGTGTGTATATATAGTAGGTCTGAGAGTAAGATGTTAACTATTGTTCATACCGTTGATAATGGTCCAACCCAAAAAAAATGTTTTTTTTAACATTGGAATACCTGAATTAAGAAATATGAAGATTTAATATAACTTTTCAAATGTCTGTGTAACATCTTTGTTTACTAACAATAGTTGTATTATTTGTACCAATAATTCTTGTCATTTTCAATTCATTAACTTGTGTTTTGTTTTAGTTCCAGATCAAAGCATTTTACAGGTCAATCATTATTTGAAAAATAGAAAACATCATAAAAACAGAAAAGGTAATAATAATATATTGTTTATAATAAATAATTGCAACAATGTCACACTTTGAACATCTATATTTAACAGTGAATTGAAACAATTATTTAGTTTATACGCCTATCAACAATTAATGTAACATATGAAAATAATTCAGGAAATATTTCAGGTGTACCTCTAATTCCAAAAAAGATTAAGAAAAACGCTTCAGCTGATACACTCAAGAGGATTTATTTCAGAAGAAAATGCGAGAATGCAAATCTGGAACACAAGAAGTTAATGATGGAAATAATTCACACGAAACGAGAACACACATTGAAAATGAAGATTTTAAAAAAGCAATTAGATAATATTGATTAGGTTAAATATAATGTTTAGGGATTAAGTTTTATTTTTATGACTAAGAAGTATTATTTTTAATGATTAAAATAACTGAGCAGTTCTTTTGTTGTATTATTTGAGTTGTGTTTTTGATTAATGTTTGTTACCCCGTAACTTTCGACTGCGTGAACGGATTTGGATGATTTCTTTATTATTTGAAAGATGGTGCTTCCTATTTGGTCCTATTTTAATTTGGTCCAATTCTGACAAGAGAAAACCATATAACTTTTAATTTTAAATATATTATAGGTTATAGGCTATCAAGCGTTACGTCACAATTCTTAACGCGGGTGAAACCACGTGGCACAGCTAGTTCGGAATAAAAAGTAGCCTACATTTCTTTCCGGCACAACCTCTTGTAATTACATCGATGCGTTGCGACATGAAAAAAAGACAAACAAACAAACCAACAGACTCACGCGCTTACAATCAAAACCGCTATACAGTATAAATAAAGTGAAAGGTAGTACTCCGATTTCATACAAACCTGTTCTGTTATTATGCTAGTCTAAATATTAGTCTCTATTATAATTTATTTTAAATTATGCAAGGCCTTGACAATTCTTTTAAATATTACTTTATAGGCATTTCACTTTTATTAAATCCAGGACGACCCGCGTGGTGTAGTGGTTATCATGTCAGTCCACTTTTCAGTATATAATTTTTTTTTCACGTATCTCTAAAACGGCTCTAACGATTTCGATCAAAATTATATTTTTCTGGTTAAGGATAATATATACCTAAGTATATGTATAAAATATGTTGGGGGATTTTGGGAGGAGGATGTAAATCTAGTGGATTTTACCTAATGTTTAGTACCTAATTTCTTAAACATTTTGAAATTATCCCACCGTAAAGTAAATAATTTATATTAATATTTCGTAGGAACCGACAACAGCTACATACATCGCTAGATTTTTTTGTATCAGTTAATAGTGTTTTTTGCTTCAGTTAATTAAGTATGCGAATATTTTTTGTGACTCAACCAATCTTGTTAGCGTATTACTTTTTGCTTCAGATAACGTTAGGAATATACTATTAGGCCCCGTTAAAGTATCTATGACCCCGTTAGAGGGCGTGGCATTAGTTCGAGCAAATTGAGTTACGTTGAAAGAGAGAACCACTATATTTTAATTAATGGAGCATAGCATTTACTATAACAGTTCTAGGCAAAGTATAATGTATTTAATGTTAAATATCTATCTAATATGAATCATTAAACTCTATTCAAACCCGGGCAAAGGTTGCATTTGCAATTTAAACGCATAAAATTACGCGGAAGTTGACTTTTAAGGTCAGTTGTACCTATTATAAAATCAGTTTTTAATAAATTCAAATATAATTTTGATTTAATTTTAGCTTAGTTTTGATATCAAGCAGATATTCCAATTTTATTTATTGATATGAATAGATTTATTGAACTGAATAGTTTCTGGTCCGGCAGATGTGATCTTGGTTGAAAAGTTTTGTTGAACCCTATGGCATCGCTATTCATCGGGTTTGTGAATCACAACTGTATGTAATAGTGATAGCAAATATCGATACACATAATTATGTAAAAATTTTAAACCTTTATTTACAACAATTGTTAGTAAAATATCCCATTGAGAATTATTTTCTTTTGAAACGTTCTAGATTATCTGCTTTATTTTAGTATTCTATTGATCAGTTTTAATTTTTTTGTGGTTACAAAGATTATACGCACGTATAGGTAATTCGTTGTCAAGCGACCTAGCCTGATAGGTATTTCAGCATCGATGTTTTTTACCTGTATCAGTGAATTCATGAAAATGTTTTGATTTTGAAAATAGGTCAACGTTCCTAATTAACATTTCGATACTAACACACTCGCTGTGACCTAAATGTATTCATTGTTTTAATGCAAATAAGTATCAACAATTTACTGTCTATATGATCTGACGTATCGGTTAGGCTTCAGATAATAACTAAAGAAATTGATTAAGTTCTAAATATTTAGGTAATTCTTTTTTCTGAAATATTCTCTAAATCTTTATTTCCCTTTTTTAAAATCTTAATTTTTGATGCAATTATTTATTTTTAAATCTTCATTGTTCATTTTCTAACTTAAAGCTATTCTAGCTGCAGGTGTAGATTTTTTTGTTTTTATTTAAAAAAGTACCTAACTTATCATGATCATCAGTCATAAACATGTTTTAAAACAGAGATAATGAAATGAGAAGAAAGTACAAGGGAGTGATCGCAATTTCTGTGATATACCTAGATTCGTAACGAAAATTTTAGTGATTTATATTTCGCAACAGTTCGTTAAGTTACGGTCTTTTTGCCAACGGAGTGTCCAAAACCTGGCACACCCTCGAATACGGCAGTGGAGTTGCAAGTTTCAAATGTTTCTTTGTCTATTTTTGTTGTCTGTCGTGTCGTGACGTGCGTCCTTGGCATTAGTTACATTAACGCGTTGGACAAACCTGGCACTTCAGTCGGTTGTCGTTTTGTCATTTAGTGTGAGTGAAATGTGTGCGAAACGTGTGTGCTTGTGAATTTTGTGAACAAAATGAGCGCGAAACGGACATTAAGGAGGCAAGCGTCGATTCACGGTATCTCTATTTTTTTTATTTCTCTATTTCTTTTATTGTCATTTAGCTTAAGGGAATCTGACTATCGCATTTGTGCTGAATTCATTGTCAATTGTTTTATTAACGACAGACTCTGCATGTCATTTTGTTGTTAATTTAGTATCTATGTCAAAATGGTAATAGTGTGGCTGTTACACTCAACTTGTATGGTTTTCTTGCCGGAACTGATAAGAAAAATGCAAATTTTATTGCTGTGCAATTTGATATTATCTGTTGTAGTAAATATTATGATTTTATTAATATTGTCATTATATAATATCAATTGTTCATCGCAGAGGAGTGAAATAATATTGCGATATATAATGATTTTATATTCAATATTGATTTCGTTGATAAGAGACTTTATGACAGTGATATTAGTTCGGTGTTGATAAAATGAATATAACTAGCTATTCGCAAAGTGGACGGTAAAGCCGAAAAGCTATCATTGGATTACAAAGATTAACTAGTTCTAATAAATTTATGCAGTTGGCTCGAGAGTATTGTGAAATTAACCTTCGTTTTATCAATATATTTTAAAGTTTTTAATTCTATAAAGTGGTAATAAGTTATTTGAGTTTTCAACACTGGAATATATTAAAAGATAACATTTTTATTTATCATTAAAATAAAATAATTGTTAAATTTACTTATATTATAGTAGTTAATTATTTAAATAAATAAGTTTACCTAAAACAACAATTAAATAGGTATTACAAACCATTACAGGTAGGTATGCTTGCAGAGTTCAAAGTTTCTCTACATAATATACGTGCTTAAATTGTTTTTATTCGTAATAGATAGTGTCATTATACCTACAAACAATAGTATGGCAACTGGTTAAATCTAAATACCTCAAACACTCACAGATTATAAAATACGAGCAGACTTTTAACATTGACCTCCTGGCCTATGCGGGGTGTGACGTAATCGTCCGCGTTGTGACGTAGTTGTGGTGATAAGGATTCAGCGGGTGTGACTTGCCGCGCCTCCTCAGTTCAACTGGCAGATTGCGCGAAACGCTCGCGTGTCGTGTTTTTATAGCGATTAAAAAAAAGAAAAGCCCGCGAATCTGTTCATGCAACAATTTTTGGAATGCGCAGTTTGAATTCGTTGTTGGTAAAGTGTTTTCTTCTTAAAAATGGATGCCGGTGAGAGTTAATATAGTACTTATTATGTTGTAGGTAGTATTTTTGGTTTCTTGCGACGTTATGATTGCAAATACTTTTAAATAAAATATTTTTCAGATTAGCGCACTTAGAAAAAAGTATAATATGTTACTTATTAGCATATTTTATAAGAACAATATTCAACTATAAAACTTATTGAAGTGTATTCGTGATATTAATGTAGTCTAATGTTAGGTGTAGTGTTTGTAGTTCTGTAGCTCTATCACGAATAATAAAAAACTACGTCAAGTAATCGAGTTACGTACGTAACTTCATTTTAATATTTTTTTGTACACTTTTAACTATACGATTTTTAGTTCCCGATTACGCCATCGGAACGCTGTTCAAAATCCCAACAAAATTTAACTGTTCGATGACGGAATTGTAAAATTTTCGTGAGAGGGCTACTGTAGTCAGTGATTTTCGGGAAATACTAGTTACATTTTTAAAACCCATTTTATAGTGTAAATAAATTTAAACCTTTTTTTAGGAACTAAAAGTTAATTGCACAAAGAAGTTCGTATTACTTTAAAGTTCTTTTTCAATCCGGTTTTTAAGAGTTACCATAATGGAACATTGATCGTTTTGGGGAAGTTGCAGATTTCTATTAATTATTATTAATTCTAATTAAACTGCGGCTGCACTAGATAGTATAATGTGTTGTTTATATAATATAGGTTTAAAATTGTTTTTTTTTTAATAGAGAGAAAAAAAACTTAAAATTAATATTTAAGTAATTGTCTATTAACGAAGCGTTTGATAAGTAGAAAATAAATGGTATATGTGAGTATTTATTAACTTAGTAATTAATAATAATTACCCATTATAAAAACGAGTTTCTAAGGGGCTAGTTAGTTATATACCTAATCTCTATTGAGGCTATATATTTTCTTGAGTTTTAGGCGTTTTTGTTTATTGTAGAAAAACTATAATGTTTCGTGTCCTGATTTGCCTATTGCAATATAGAGTTATGCAAAACCTACATGAAGGTAACTTAAAAATATGTTTTTGTCTACAATTTTCTTAAGACTGACAATAGTTCCTTGATATTCATAAGTTAAGATTGAATACATTGATCGCTAATGTGAATAAACTGATATTTAAAATATTATCAAAATGCAAATAACGAAAGTTATAAATGACTATTAGCATTTCCGTAAATTAATAGCCCGAGAGCTTATCCTCATTATTGTTTCAATAAAATATTGTATAGGTAAATTTAATAGGGTTTATAAACCACTCTTTATTTTTTATTTCATTATTCACGTACGAATGTAATTAAAAAAAAATATTTTTTATTTTTATCATGCCTACTTATTTAATAAAACTTATATGACGCAGGAGTTGTCATTTTTTACTATCTCTGTGCATTTACAATCTAAAAGATTGAGTGGCTAAAATCGATAACCATATGACATCTTTCTAGAGAGGTTTTACACAGTCTGCATTATGTTATCGCTACATTACTTGTGTTACACGTGTAAATATACATAATTTGTCATGTTCTAACATAATTATGTACGATACATAGTTGATATTTATATGGACAGTGCATTATTGTTCGTCATTTGTTTGTAGGTACAGTTATGTTATATAGTTGTTACTTTGTTATTTTATGAGCATGTTGTGTAAATTAATTAATATAAAAAAAAAAAAAATTCGTCTGATTGTTTTAAACCACTGTAGTTTAAAGCAATCTTGCAAGTAACATTGTTTGTCAGTATCTTTGTGTCATACAATGTCCTTAATAACTACAATTTTTTTTATTGTTGCTAAGTTGATTGTAAAAAGGTAAAAAAGTAGGTATGTTACTTAATACAAATTCATTACTTATTTAACTTTGAATTTGAACCGTGAACGTTAATCTTGATTACGGAAAACTATACTGTGTGTAACACATGCAAAGGTCTGGTATTGATTAACGTTTACTGATACAGCATGTTTGCGAAAGCGAGGCCACTTACACACCGGCACTCCTTAACCCTCTACGGATAATAAATGTAAATATTAATATAAATACGTAAATATTTTCATTTCTTTGCGCACATGAAAAATTAATACAGAGTCCTTTTTGAAATGATCTAGAATAATCAATTTATTTTATCTTCACATGTACCATTTTTACTTTGATACATTTGAGATTTTTCATTATCCTTTTTATACTAGAAATAGATGAACATAAACCAGCCTGTCTAATGGGGTGTGGAGATGGCAGAAGGGGCCCAGTGTTGCGCCCTGAGGAAGTAATTTCTTGGCTCAAAGATTTATGTTCATTATTTTGACATCCATTAGTATAAACGTGATAAAAGTGTCTTAATAAAAACATAATCCCAGTTAATCACAATATGACGAATATGGAAAAATACCACTAGATTAGTTAACTATATCTAGAACGTGGAAAGTTGTATATTTCCTCAAATCTCCTTTTATCTTACTCCAAGACTAATGTTATATATATAGTGTTGATAAGCCGCTTGATTACTGTGTAAACAGGAGCGTAGTCTAATCTAGAGTAATTACATCTTTACGTACTGTAGTTAGATATATTAGTTAAAATTATAAAACGATAAAGCATGGGTGCTTTACATGAATGCTATAAAGAATTTTGCTGTATAAAGTCACTGGAATCTACTGTGATGTTTTACCCATACACTACGGTGCAAGGAACTACTGTATAATATACACAATAACACATACTATATCACACATATGCATATATATAATGTAGATATATATGCGAATTCCAAGATATATAGAAACCAAATAAATTATGATAGATATTTAAATGTATTTTTGAATATACATGCAAATTTTTTAGCTTGACTTTTCCTACAACATTAAAAAATAAGTAGCACAGGCCATTTAGATGTTCAGTTATTTTTCTTTTGTTCCTAGTTATGTATATCCTTATTTCCTTTAATATCAAACATATTAAAATATAAAAGTTCCGATTTAAGAGTTTTCAAAATTGTTAGATTTGCGATCGTGAATTCCCCAACCCCAGTTTGATTGATTAACACAGGAAAACTTACAAATGTGTGTAGAGTAGTTTCTTGTTTTGATTAGCATCGACTTGTAACATCGAACAAATACAATAGATATGTAGACAATGGTGATAGTAGGTTTTCATTTTCGCCAGGTTTACAAGAATTTAAATTGTTTCAGAATGTATTTTTTAAGTACCTACTAACTACCACACAACAGTTGTTTAAGCTTTTTATTGAGGTAGGTATTTGTGGCATAAGATTATATAATAGTTTATCGACCAAATTGTTGCAGTTATATTCGGTATTGTTTTATAGCTTGAAAATAAGAATAAGTCTGTTTATCATTTTTAAATATTGGTGCACAACTAATATACTATATTATGTGGAGTTGTGGGCCTAATAGTGTGCCCTGAGAGATACGAAGGATAATGGGGATATTGACTGCAGTATTTTAATTAGATTAAAAATTATAATCGATGAGTAATAAAAGCAAAGCTATAAAACAATCGGAATGTGGCGACCATGTAGCGAGTCTTAGGATAAGATAAAAATGTAATATAAATCATGATATTTTTAAAAATGATGATTTTGATGAAGATTCAGACTTACGTTAACAGTGCATTTCGCACTCGCAAATGGATAGGTATTATATCAGTTCATAAGCGTATATTTGTACATTACCGTAAATCCTCATTGAAGACTCATGTGGAATGCCAAGGCAAACTTGCTCCAGTAAACTTACAAGAAATTACAAAATTAAACAAGGTCCCTTGTGTTGTTGATAAATGTATCTACTTTTCATTTAACGTTACAGTTACATGGCTCTTACTAAAACTGTCCTAATTATTATTTGTACCATGATTGTTTATCTTTATCTACTAAAGATTACATGATAAAAATTCTATAAAGATTAAACATTATTTCTGTAGGTAAAGGAAAACCCGTGTACAAAACTAAATATCCGACAATTCTTTGTTGCAGTTGTTTTGTAAATGGCCCAGACTTAATCGTAGTAATCTTACTATTTTCCTCAACTTGTAGGAACTTTGTTTTCGTTTCTACTGAACCATTAAATGTTATAAACGATGACTGAAATCAAAGATTCATTGACTTTGTTTCGCATTGTCATCCAATAGAAATACGATTATCAGTATCGCAGGTACCCGTTATCTGCATTTTACTTGATTGTTCCAATTTGAATTATTTTGTTAGTTTTAGGATTTTCTCTAAGTTCACATTGATATCTTCAAACCTATTTTCCTCAAATATTAAACTTGTAGTAATCTCACAAAACATACAATTATTTCGTGATAGTTGTAGCAACATCCGTGAGATTATCTTGCATTTAGGTATATAATTAAGCCGTCCACATTGATAAGCAGAATACCGACTGCCCTTAACGATATAGTAAGTGATGATAAATTGTGGATAAGTCTTGAAGTGTATGCAAGATAATTATCGTTGAGTGTGGATGATTACTTAACAAATGAGCTTGTTCAAACATGGATGATAAGCATTTTGATGAAATGTTAACAAAAAAATTATGGATTAATTTACATCTCGATATCTTAGATGTATAGTTAGATGAAGAAACTGCAACGAACATTATTAGGAGTCATAAAAAGTCTTATATTTTTACATCTTAACGGGAAATACGTTAGTTATGAAATAGATACAAATTATTCTTTTGTTTTTCACTGTGTTCGATATTATGAGTACCTATTTTGTAATAAAATAAGTTAACACATGCCCATGGCCAGGCCAGGCATATCTTAACTCAATCGTCTCAGTTTAATGATCAGCTTTCGATACAATACCTACATCTAGAATATCTAAATTGATTACATGTACCTATGATATGATATTATGATGTCATATTGTTGGATTTATTATTATTTCCAAGTTGTTTACTATTTTTTTTACATCTTTTGACTTAATTAACAAATTGCTTTAGCCAGAATACAGATTAAAGTCTGAACTACATAGGTTTATATCGTCTACGTCTTTAGGTCAACCAACAAGTATGTGGGCAAATAAAGGATTTTGTGTAGAAATTAATTTTTAGCAATAATAATTGCGATTTAATGATTGTAATCTGTGTTTGTGTTGTTGAAGATTTAATTGCTTTATCGCTGATTCTTATCGCATAACTTCGATATATTTAATTTGTTTTTAATAATTAGATATTTGCTTACCATTCAAATGAATATTAATTACAGTAGGCGCTCCATACTACGACAAACATAAAGGCATATTCACTGTAAAACGATTAACTCTTGTACACAGGGTATATATTTTTTAATATATATGATATATATTTTTGAAATAAGTTTAATGGAGTATAATGTCTTATTGCAGGCGACGAAATGCCGGTCCGAGATGGCATCAAGAAATCTCTGATCGGCGTTATAGATGATGGAACCAAGACAGTCAGATTTGTGGTAAGCATGCATTTTGTTACACATACAAGTATATGATATCACCGCATGAGTAACACGAAACTGGTTAATTGAGTTGAAAGAAAAGAAACTGAGGTAAATGTAAATAACAAACTCTGCACATTGCCATCTGATATCTCCAATTTATATTAAACTAGTTTATCCCCGCGACTTTGTCCGCGTGAACTTTAAAATCAGTCCTTAAAAAACGAAAAATCAAAAATATATACATAGAACAAATTTCATGTAATCCACCCGCTATTTCTCTCCCTTAAGGGTTTCTTAGTGCTCACTAACATCATGAAAGGGATCCCTGTACCAAATTTCAAGTTTCGAGGTACAGTAGTTTTGGCTGTGCGTTGATATTATAGTCAGTGAGAAACCTGACTCACCTGGCTGCCTTTTATATATTAAGATTATAAAAATAAAATTAGTTTATTGTCATTACTGCAAATCTTTATACGTGTGTGTGAATGCGTGCGTGTATGGAGTATTCGTATTAATTTTTTACGCAAGTGTTTGAAAACGATCTCAATCTGAGAATTTGTCTGTCCTTGCTTTGTTTGCGCGAATAATTTGAGTAGTTGACTGTGCTATTGTTATTTATGTAAATAAGGGAATTTGAGAATGTAAGTATGTACCAGGTACCTGTAATATTCTTGTCACTTATACCTTTGCCAAATATCTACTAGTACATACAGTATAATATATATTTTATTAATTCCTTCCTTAAATCCTGTTTATAAGTATATATTGAAGTTTGGCAAATTCGGGACAAAATCATAGAATTCCCAAGAAGTCTAAGAGTATAAAAGCAATAATAACTAAATAATCTATACTAAAGCTGGAGAGTTTGTTTGTTTGTTCGAACGCGCTAATACCTGGAACTACAAGTCGGATTCGAAAAATTATTTTTGTGTTTGATAGCTACATTAATGAGGAAGGTTATAGGCTATCAAGCGTTACGTCACAATTCTTAACGCGGGTGAAACCGCGTG
>DWQK01001790.1:0-14598 GCA_018231225.1 Noctuana stator
TATTGGTTTATTTTTGTTATAACTTTACACTTTTATTTTACTGTTTTTTTATTGGCTATTTACAATTTGTTTTTTTTGTATAAATATCAGTGTAATTTCCAAATATATTATTCCACTCTACAACCTTCTATCAAGCGTTTCATTTGGATACTCTCAACCTCCAAACGCGCTTCAACAGTTATTAGGTGTTAAAAATTACATTTACATAAAATTAGTCGCATTTCGCAGGACTTCACGGCGGGTTGTGAGTGAGACGGTGACCTACCGCAGGCGAAGTGTACAAGTTATGCCATCTATAACACGTAAACTTATACTATTTTTCAGCAGCAGTAACGGAAGCTACCCCAACAAGGTCGTGGGCAAGATGGCTGGAGGTGACGTCATGCTCGTTGGCCGTTCTCGTCGGCTTAATAGCAGTTTCACTTTGCGTCAAAGTTATCAGAAATAGGAGGAACATTTTAGAACACAACCCTGACTTAGTGCCACGATCCGATGGTAACTTTTCAAACTTCAAGTTATAATAAAACCATTGCATTCGCACGTTATTTCGTACTGATTAATAAATCGTACCGATAAAAGTTTCCCCCTAAATCAAAAGAGTTCTTAACGTCAGCTGCTTCCGTCCCCTATCGGTGCAGTTAAAGGTAACAGCATGTGAAATTAATCTATGTGTTAAATTATAAAAAGATATCTGTGAGTAATTTTATACTGTCCTTAAATTCTTGAGATGGGTTTTAGATCATTATTAACTACAGAACTATATTATTTATAGATAGAGAAACAATATTATAGATATATAAATTAAAGTGTGGAGCATTAAAGTTGATCAGTCAGCTGACTTTTTGTCATTTAGGTACAGTTGCCAATTTAGTAAATGCAAAAGTTTGAATTTATAATAATAACTAATCAAAGTGATTTGGGCTTAAAGCTTCGACTTTTTTCCTCTTTAAGGTTCGTTCCACCGTGAGCCAGACTTCACGCGAGAAGAACGAGTTCTGGGCACAACTAATATCACGGTAAATCAACTCGCGTCCTGTCAGAATGTAAGACTCTATTTTATGCTATCCTATAACTTATTGTTACAGCACAGAAATAACATCAAAGTTATGTGGTAGAATTTTCAATATTATGGTAGCAGGCTTGAATTGTTAACTTTTTAATAAAAGTTAATAGATTAGATTGAATTTTAATACTTAGCTATTTTTTTTTATTTACTTTATAACATTATCTGTAAAAAAGATACAGATACATGAGTATTTAATAAATTTAAATTTTAAATAATATTTTTGTTATTTAATATGTTTGTATTGTTTATTTAGATGTAAGTTTTTTTGTGTTTCGTTGGTATATTTTATGTATTAATAAACAAAATTAACTGATGAAAAAAAAATCCAAAAAAATACCTACCTACCTTACAAATAATTTTTACAATGATTTATTTAATATGAAAATATAAAAGCAAACAATAAGAAAAATGCTATAAACGAAGTATTGGCAGAATAACCTAATCAGCTTTTGAAGTGAGACCTTTAAAAGTTTAGTTTTTCTCAAGGGTAATGATTTGAAGTTGGCGCTATTAAAACAATACATTTTTGGGCCACCTGATGATCGCTGTAACCCATGGACACCCACGCACAATAGAATAGAAGTCATAGCTGAAATCATACGTGGAGCCTTCTCATGAGGACTAAAATGGTCGCCTCAAACATAGTATGTAATCGCTATAGGCAGAGTATTGGGGTTAAGAGTCTCAAAAAAATCTGATTTTGAACGTATCATAGTATGGCTATAAAATAGCTTGGATTAACTATGAAGACTTCTCAAAAATATTTTGAACGTTCATCATACTCCGGGTCACCGGAAATGACTTCGAGACGGACACCACCCAACTGAACAAGTCAATCAATCAGTAAGTCGGTCAAAGCTCGGAACTCAATCGTCTAAATCATAATTAAAACTTGCTTCACCACATCATCAGTCATTATGTCAAATTTTGTGTTCGGTTGACTCACTGCTCTGAGTAATTGTGGTATCTATACTACTCAATGTACGCCACTTTGTCTGTTTTTGTCTGACTGAAGAATGTAGGTAATATCTGGCTGATTTTATTTAATTTATTTTATTTTATTCTGAACACGAACATGTGTTATAAATATAGTCTTAATATATGACTGGCTTTTGACCGCGACCCACTTACTCGTATATATGGGTGCTATACTATGGTATACCTACATATTGGTAAAATCATTGGTAGACCTATTAAACTTTTTCGAATAACGACTGTATAATTAATATATAATTTTTTAACTAAACTTTGAAATTGTGGTACAAAATGGCCAATTTCTTTACTGTAATCAGCCAAACAATGAATTAAACACTTATGGCAGATTTTATATTTAAAATCTGCCATAAGTTAAAAAAGCTTGTATGAAAACCCGACAAAAATTAATTCGTAAAATTAAATATTTTTAATCAGTGCAAAACATAGGTTTCCCGCCAAATAATAATTAGAATTAGACCCTTATCAAGAGCCGTATTAATCATCCTTCACACTGCCACATATGCTGCGGAGGATATGACGTGAGTATTAAAAATAAAGGCAAAAACGAACATAGAACCTCCTCCGTTTTAAAGTCGGTAAAAAGTATTCGTTCAGAAATTTGGCGATTAGCCTTTTGTTCTACTATTGAAGATGTTTGTTTATTTAGATATGTTTGATATTAATATTGGCAGTAGCCCTGTGGTTATGAACCAGGTCTCGTATTCGACACCGGGTTCAATTCCCAGCGGAACTCACCAATGTCTTTTTAAGATTCCGTACCTAAAGGGTTAAACGGGACCCTATTATTAAGACTCCGCTGACCGTCCGTCTGTCTGTCTTTCTGTTTGTCTCTCTCTATCTGTCATTAGCTGCTACAGTGAAGGGAAACAAAGTTAAGGTTAGTCGAAAAAATTGTCTTTTAAAAATAACGCTTCACACTCACAGCCCCACACTAGGATTCCCTGTGTCGTGGTGCCATGGACACACACAAAGACAATTACACAAACACCCCGACCGAGAACAGAAATCTAAATTCATTTGTAAAGAGATAACTTCTTCCGCTTCCGTTTACCCTGTTACGTCACCGCTTGAGATCTCGAGATGCAACAAGTTAAGAGCAAAAGCAGTGATCCCCGAACTCAATTAGAAGAAAAAAAGATATTCTCATAACACCAGAGACCTATGCACCTTGAGGCCCATTCAAACTGACAAGCGGCACAAAAATAGACAGGTACCAGTAGGTACATACCGCGCGTCACACCGGGGTGAACGCATTCAGAACTCTTGTGCAGGCTTCGGGCATCGGTCCCGGCTAAGATCGTTAGATTACAGTCATAAAAATTCGGAGTCTTTTGGGTAGATTGACAACTAACTGATTTAGTGGTTAATCTGCCCAAAAGGCCTCCTACTAGATTGCCTTCTAGTTTATAATTTAGCAGATTGATAATTCTAACCTAACCCCTAGCTCCTCTGTACCAGCGTGAAGCATGCTGTGTACCATAAAAAAGGTTGGAGGCAGTACTTTCGAATCACCAGCATCGTACAACACCGGGTAGGATTAAGTCTACGTTTTGATGTCTACCTAAAAATGAAGTTTAAGAAGTTTGTATGTTTGCATTTAAAGTAACTATATAAAACTATTTACAATATTCAAAATAAAAAAACAATTATTCAGTATTTGTATACACTAGATGCACGTTAAATAATACGGTGTAAGGGCTTTAAAGCGTTTGGCTAAGATAGGAGAATAAATCTGACGAAAAAAAACTCTCGGTAATTTAATTACACGTCGGTGTAAGAAGCGGCCTGTTTATTTCCTGCGCGGCGCGATCAAAGGCCCGGGTTCAGCGGTCGCAGCCCCGAGCGTCCGTGTGACCGCATCGCATTGTTCGTTACATTGTAATTATTGCGATGCGCTCAATCATGCAAATAAGTGGCGTATATTAGATTTCTATCTCGGGTTTAAGTTAAGAGACACAGGTTTTAGATATGGAGATAATGTTCCAAGTGAATAGGTTATCTGGAATAGATTGCTGATTAGCGATACGATCGCCATTTTTACGTACTGTTTAGGTACGAGTATATTGTCTGTCTTTTATTATTTGTTATTTGTGTGTACAATTCAAGTGTTATAAATAAATGGCAATAGAGCGTTCTGGTCACCAGATGTTTATGGACACTGCAACCCATTGACTCCTAATAAAACAAAAAAATTAAAATAAATAAATAAGATACGTCCATCTGAAGGTAGAAATACTCTCTGAGGTCGTACTTGGGGTTCGTATCTCAGGATTAGTCCTAGAACAATAGCAGTAACTAGAATGTCCAAAAATACTATACTTTAGTATAGTTTTGGGCAGTTGTATTTAAAATGTTCCATTATTTGGAGAACAACGCACTTCACACATCGTTACCGCGTCGTATAAAACTCAACGGTGCGCTGATGTTTTATTGCGCTGTAAAAAAGAGTTAGCACTATAACACATTGACGATGGCTGTACGCTTCGGTCAATCGCTGTATGGTACCACCTATCGCAAAGCGATAGGCGATAAGGAATAAAATTAAAAATTAACTGAGTTAAAGCTAAAAATTAAGATATAAATTGTAAGTGTTACAGACTTTCATAATTTATTTTAGAGTCTGTGCCATTTTTCTGTTTACCTAATGAATGCATCGGGCAAAGACTGTAACAATTAAAATGATTTCTTCTTTTCTATATGCATCGTTCTAACTCGGGACTATATAATCTTTTCATAACAGGAAAAATCATCAAAATTAGTTCACGAAGGGCGTACGAGTAGATATCAGTGAACATATTCGTACAGAAAAAAAAATGCATACAGCCGAACATATTACCTCCTACGTAGAAGATATACGATGTCGTTTTGAAGTCGACAATCAAAAAGAATACTTCACTTTACAAACCCGAAAATATCGCAGGTCTCTCTCAGTAGGTCGTATAAAGAAAATCTCCATAACCTTAGTAAATCCAAAAACCAGTTAAAACGTTACACAAAACCGGGAAACAGGGCACCGGCAAATAAAAGGCACCCCGGTTCAGTATTTATTTCGGAAAGTGAGGCGAAATCAGCGCACGACGCGCAAACTTGTATTCGAAGGAAAATGTATATTTCTTGTACGGGAGCAAGTTTGTCTAAGTTGCGAGTTGCAACGAGCGAATAAGGGATAGTTCGGTCTTAGTAGAGAAGGCAGCGGGGGCGAGAGCGGGGGCGAAGTGGCAAGCAAAGGGCAGAGAATACCATTCGATAAATCTTGATGATGCAGCTTCATTTAAATATATTAATTTGGCCAAATCTGCAGTCTGCTCTCAAACCAGTGCAATAAGGGCTACATTGCACTTGGCTAGGTTAATACGGTTAATTCTGAGTACCTAAAATGTATATCTATTTCTCTGGTAAAATGCTACTTTGATGAACTTGAAATTGACATATTATTTTAGGTTATATAATGTTGGTTTTGTCCAATTACATTCAGAGATATCGGTTTTATTTTGTCCTGAACAGTATGTTAATGGTTGTTGTCTGATGATAATGCATAAATCACCAATTTTTATTCCAATGCCTGTTTATCGCCATTTTTAGTATTTCTTGCTTGGATATATTTACAATATTTATTTCACTGTCTGTGTCGTTTTTAAGGCTTTAATTAGAATTGTAATAATTTGGGGGTTTTTTATTAATTTGTCATTTGACCGCTCCGATTTCTAATACGTCCACAGCCTTCCGCATATTCTCTTTCCCTTACACGATTTTTCACATAGAACGGGCGGAGAACAGAACAATTTACAACCGTAATACAAATCTAAAGTTTGGCTCCGGTAAATGAATAAAAAAACCTAACAAAACAACAATAAGATGTCCTCATTTAGAAAACTTTGCCGTTACGGAGATTTCTCTCTAAATAAATTTTACTAGCAAATAGAGTCGTGTTATCTAGAAAGTAGTAACATGCTTCGAGGTACTTTTAAATTCATCAATCGAAACGGAACAGAAAAATTTTGAGAGCATTATCGGAAAAATTACTGAGTACAGAATTATAAAACTTGGATAAACGTACCTTTTCCATAGGAATTTTAATCATGTCATATTTTTACCTCTTCCTTGCGGCGTAAGGTATTTTAAAATGTACCGAAAGATTTCACTATAACGTTCAGATTAGCAGAAAAATGCCTACATCTACGAAAATAACACAAAATTTCTTGCTATATAACTCGTTCACTATCCAATTCCTAAAATCAAACTATATTTTATTGATATTAGCATAAGGTTGATAATCGATTGAAGCCCCGTTTTTATAAAACGAAAACAGAACATGGTGTTGAACTAAAACAATATGAAATCGCGCAAAGAATACGAGGCGTAATACCAAGTAATGGGATCGCTCAGTGAATACAAATACATGGATTTGTATGAAAGGATCGGACTTGCTTGTTTGTTTGAAGAAAATGCATACGTTGACAAGTACTGAAGGATTTATGATATTGTGAGGAGCAGAATACCAGTACCTATTACTTGTTTCCTGTCTCAATTTCAATATTTATCAAGGTATTTTAAAGGTGCCAACCGCGTGTACAATTTTGTTTATGTAGTTGTAGATATACGAGTACAAACCTTTTTTTTATTACCATAAAGTGCATTTTTATTACGTTTTAACTAACTCGCTTTGGAGTATGTCTATAAGCCGAATATTGTAATTAATTTCAAACTAACTTAAATCTAAATAAACAATATAAACATATTAAATAACAAAAATAACTTCCAGATGAAGTAGAGACACGTTTGAAAATTTGATTTTCTATATGAATAGGAACAATTATTTTGTTGTTCTTGCTGTAGAGAATGCTCTAGAGCTAGACAATCAGACAGCTCAAGATCAATAAAACAAAATAACGTATTGAAGACAAACACTATGTATATCTATCAATATAAAATAAGTCAAAGCAGAGAATTCCAACACTTAAATACACGTTTCAATATGCTTCAAGTGCAATGTATGCCGTTTTGTAAGAGGCTCGCTCTAACAAGACGTGAAATGGGCATTCAATGTTAAACGAAGTCAGATGTGTTTAGGGTTGCCACTGCTAATAATTGCATTTCAACTGCGTTACTGAGATTGAGTTGTATTTTGTTTTACTATTATGTTTTACTTTACTACAGAATCCGCAACGATTGAATAAGTTCCGAAGAAGACGAATCAGTCATTAAGTGGGTTCCGTACCTCAAACAGAAAAAATGGAACCCTTATAGGATTACACGTGTGTCGGTCTATCTGTTGGTCCGTCCGTCTGTCACAGTCAATTTGCTCCGGTTCACATTGGTATTGGCACCCCTAGATTGGTCCGACACAGTAAGTTATTGACTGCAAATGTGTGTGTGACTAACACATGCACTGACTCATGTATGTAACTGATGGTAATAAATGTGCGCAGGAGTGTTTTGTAAACGTAAAGGTCAATGGTCAAGCGTTTGCGATAAAATTAGCATTTGTTTTGGAGATCCACGCGTGTGTTTGATTAATATGATTGATAATATAATATTACTTGCGTTACAAAAACAACTCTTCTGATGCCGTTATTGGAATTAAACCAAACGGGAAACATCATCCGTCGAATAAAAAAAGTCACCCAAATCGGTTCACCCATTCGAAAGTTATGACGTAACAAACATAAAAAATACAGTCGAATTGAGAATCTCCTCCTTTTTTGGAAGTCAGTTGAAAATTTTTCCAAAAGCATTTCCACAACACAGACTTTAGAATATGTACCTACCAATGACCAAATGCCCAATGAATGCGTGTTGAGACTGTCGAAACCCATTGTTGCATACATCAGATAAAAAGCAGATAAACGCTCGCCACCACTTAGTTAGGCCATTTTGTACGTATTTGGAGCAATTAAAGATATCATAAATTCTTTGCGAGACTGTTAAAGTGGCAGTTAATTGTGTTTTTTTTGGAAAGTAGTTTTTATCCTTGAATAAATCTTCAAATATATAAATATATCCGAAACAAAGCAACTTAGCGAAGGATTATGAAGATGGAAGCAGTGCCTACACGGGCGATGTATGCAAGATCTACCACGATTGTCTTAGAAGGATTTTTCTTTCTTTCTCATGTCGACATTCTAAGTATAACGAACCTTAAAATCTAATCTCAAGATTAAACTTTCACGAGAAATAAAAAAAATTAAATAATTTAAGCAATTTCAATAACAGCAGTGCATATAACGGACCGACTTCCCAAAATTGTTTGTCCGAAGAGCGGCTAGCTAGTTGAAAATATTCCGACTAATTGCATTGGAAACTCATTAGCAGAACGAGAATTACTGATTCAAATTCCCGTTTTGTTTCTTTCACGTTTCCGAACGGGGTCGCTAGTGCGCTAAACGGTTGCGTTTTGCTATGGGAACAGTGCATGTTATTAGAGTATTGGGTAAATAACAACTTTAACAAGTCATGTTAGTTCTATGGCTATTCTAAATGATAGACAATTCGCTTGTATATTGATTTTGAGAAACTGCAAAATTGGACATTGTATTCTACATGGTTGCTTCGGTTTCGTTGCTTCAAATCGATGGGAATCTTCATTATTAATATTATAGTTGAGTCTATATTCTCATCCGAATGTTGTTATTTATGAAGGTTCAAATACATTATGTAAAAATAGTTACGCAATGCAGGTTAGTTTCAGTGGTTTCTCGAGAATCGTTTAAGTCGAAGGGACTGAACCGACCAATTGCAAATATTTATGGGGTAACAGACGTATAAAAGATATAATTAAGTATGTATCTGAAATTAATATTATGACGGGTCACATTAACAATTTATTTTCCTAACTAAAACTAAAAACGGCTCATGTATCAAAAGTAGTGGTAGCATTAAAAATTTCGTCATTCCAAAGAAAGTCGATAAGAGTATTTATAGAGTAAGCCAACATCCATTCAAAAAAGGTCACCGAATGTTAGATTATCGGAACCGAGTGCGTTCGAATACGACGCATTAGCCCACACTTTAAAAAGACATTACAACTAAATCTCTGAGAGATAAAAGCAACAACAATGGTCGGTCCAACGCGGGCAATTAATCAAAATGAGAGATAGTTCTGTTACCGGAATAGGTGCATTCATTTATTCTATATCGAACGGAGACGTGTGGGATGCTTATGTCTAAACAGAAGTAATGGTCCGAGCATTCTTTTCCTTATTAACCCCAACGTTATCGTTACGTCTCATAATTCCCTTCGCTGTTCAATTATCGTCTTTATTAACTGTAGCATTAGATTCGTCAACATCTACGTTTTCGTTTTCTGAATGTGTTTGTAATTTTGTATTAACATCATGTAAGTTATTAATATTATTTTTGTTAGAACCGCCATCCTTGTACATCCTTTGTTCTACTTCGAAGCATTCGTTAGTTTCGATTTTGTTTTGAGTCGCTTTTAGTTATAACTTTATTTTAAGCTCTCATGTGTCTGTTGTGTTCCAATTATTTATTTTAGCTGTTTTTAGAACACGCTTTCCATTCATGTCATGTCGATCGATCATAATAGTAAGTTATATGTTTCTTTATTCCTTACTTCGATTTATATATGACGTCTTTCACATACTAATGTTTTACATTCTTTTATGATCACAATCATTGCTACATGAACTGTAAGAGAAACGAGTATTTATGATGTTACTTTAGAATTTAATGAATAGTGTATTGAATGGATCATCTAAAATTGTTTAGATTTTAAAGGAGCTCCAAGTTATTTTAAATTTTTAATAGACCTGTACAATACGAAGCGTTTCTCCTGAAGATATTATATTTTTTGCAGTTGAAGTAGTAAGAAGGAACGAATTCATTGAATGTTAAATACTTATATTATTTTAAAGTCTGCTATATAAATAAAGAGCTGGTAACTATATTTTAATGTAGCTTGGCTTTTGAATAGTTTATTATTATGTCAGGACAGCTTTTTTGTACTGCATACGAGTAGTTCCAAACTAGTAGATAATAATTTCAACTTTGTAATCCATGGTTACTCTTTGAATAAAACAAAATGGTATATCACAAATCATAACATCATTCCCCATGACATAAGATATTTTTCTTAATTATACCTTATTGGCTGTCACTGTACAATACGCAAAACAGGTACAGACGCCTCAATGACTCGATTCAGTTAAAATATAACCTTGTTTTAAGGCAATACGATTGATTTTGGCTTGGGTAGGTATTTTTTTAATCATTTTACTTGATCGGCTGTAGGTACAATAATGCTTTGGAGTTAGAAAAGCGTTAATTAACGACAGTGTTTTAAGATGAGTGGGCGGGTCGACCCCACAGGGATGCATAGGGATCTTAAGGCGAATACTATGGTAATGAGTAACAATACATATTGGTAAATATTATGAATTATTTAAAGAGGAATATCAACAAGTTAATCTCCAAGGAGTTTCGAATTCCTATGTGAATGGGTATTCTTCAGTATGCCGAGGACTCACCTAATTATAATTTAAGTACGTTAGCTTATATTTTTCTATATCTATCATCAATCTGTTGTATTTTTTATTGCTCAGAACCCCGTCTCCTCCAACTTCGAAAGGGTTCAGGCCATAGTCCACCACAAACCGATTGGTCACAGACAAGTTGTCACTTACCCGTAACTTCACAAATCATGGTCTATGACGCCAAGTTGTTTATATATTGGAAGAGTTCTTCCGAGTAATTACCGTGAGTCGGTCGAACAGACACACCAAACCTACGCTTCTTCGTAGGCTGAGTGATCACAAGCAGACCTTACCTGAAACAATAGAAATGTTCGTTAATAGACAATCAAATAGATACCAAGATACATTACGATAGGTAGGTTTCTCTTGTATCTCACATAAAAGCCTAATGTAGGTAATGCTTTTAATCCTATTCTAAAGATACCTAATTTTTATAAGTAGAAATACATTTCCTAAATTGCGAAGTGGGCACATACCAATTTAATTAGTAATTCAACCTAATGTAACTACCTAGCTCACTAAAACTTGTACAGTGATTATTTATTTATTATATACAAACTGCGCCTTAAATCTTCTGTCTGTAACACCTTAAATCGATTAAAAATATTTTCACCTTCGTCTCTCGTAAGTTATTATTTTTAATTAAACGAAAACTAGGCACAAACTTTTATCAAAATAGAATTAAAATTTGTAAAACTTTATTTTATTTATTGAAGTGAGCTAACAGGTGAATGAACGGTGTGTGCCGACTTAGTGGATACCAGTCCGTCATTCCAAGGGTCCGGGGTTGAATTCCCAGCGGGATCGAAGTTTGAATGATGAATTTAGGTTTCTGATCCCGGTCTGCGTGCGTGTCTTGTGCGTGTCCATTGCGTGTGAGTGTGTCTGAACCGTGAACAGGGGAAATCTAAATTTACCACTTAAATTTGGGAAACACCCCACCGGGAATCGAACCCAAGACTCTTCAAATAGTGGGCCGGCATAGTAACCACTCCACTATACGGCTCGTCATAACAGTTTATTCCTATTGATTGTAAACTTAAAACTGTCTATGTATTGTAACCGCACTATTCAAATCTCTACCAAGAGAACAAGGTATGAATGATTATACGCTTTTACTAAACCTTTTACGAGTGTTTTTAAAAGAAAAACACAATGGCCAAGGTTATCGGTCCTTACATCTATCGTCCGATACGCAGCTAAACAATTAGGTAGTGTTCGATGGATCGCTCTGTGCAGTGCGGTGTGTTGTTGGATAGCGCTTACACCGCAGTGTAACGGTATAAACATATTTTATAAAGTCAATCTCACACCTTTCAATTCTGCAGATTTAGTATAATTTTTTTTTATCGTTTATGAGTAGCAAACGAGCATGCAAGACATCTGATGTTAAGTAGTCACTGCGACCCATGGATATCCACGGGCAACCTCAAATAGGGCAGAAGTCCTATCAGAGATTATACGTGGAGGCGTTACTACTCATGAGGACTGCGATGGTCGCCTCAAATACATGTGTCCGGTAGCCGCCCTCCTCAACCGAAACACAAGAACTTGCTTCACCGTGGGTTATGAGGGCAGCGGTGGTACTTCCACGGGCGAACTCTGTAAGCTCTACAAACTACAAAATGAGTATAGCTATCAATACTATAGTAAATTGTATTCGTTGTATTGCACTACGGTGTATACAAATCAGATAACCAGCGCAGGTTAGATAGTTCACGAGTGATATCATCGTTACACGGTATTTTTGTTCTATAACCCACTAATGAGGGCCTGGGGAACCGCTGCATTTGTATTTACATTTATTATCTATAAAATGTGGTGGTAGATAACTAATATTCCACCATGAACTAACTGTTATCTTGTTACAAAGTAAACCGGGTAACTGTTTTGTTCTAACCTTCGGCTAGCTAATAGTTAGACGTAGACCCTTGATACATTTCTGGTGAATGGGGACAACGGGCATAAATTTAATTATTTTAATTGCACTATTTCAATAGGGACAGCGTATGGGGCCAGCTTTTTTAATAATTTTATTCATTTGCCGTTGTCCCCATTTAATAGAGACACGGTGAATGGGGCTACCGGGATTACACCTGATTTTTAAGAGGTTTCAAACTGTTACACTTAAGTAAAGCGTAGAATATAAATCAATATTAGGTACTAGTGGGAGAGTGGAGATTTTGTAGAAGAGATTTTGTAGGAGAGTGTTGTAGAAGATATTAAATTAATCAGAATAAACTATCTAAAACTCGTGCGATCCTTTGAAATTTGGTTGAGTTATTGTTCCTCCTAAAATAATTCATTCCTCTAAATTTTTTGTCATTTGGTACATACGTACTTCTTTTAACTAAATTACCTACTATTTCATTTATTCGACCTGTGTGGTATACCATGCCGTGCCGACCCACCTACGGAGGTTCCTGGGTTCGATTTCCAGAGCAAAAGGACTAATTTTTATGAAAAATCGCCTAATAAAGAAAATATAATGGCGGGAATGTTTCCGAACAAGAGTAAACATGTTACCATTCATATTAAGATTATTCACGCGATTGTGACTTCAAGCCTTTCCCTACAAATAAATTTGCGACTAAGAAAACTGTTCCATCCCGCGTCGATATCTTCAACCCGCGTTCGATATCCTCATTTGATTTTTTACGAAATATTACCTCCAATCTTCAATTGATATTCAGTTTTATTTTCAACACGATTAAGTCCCATTTCCGATGACGGATACAAATTGTCCGCTTGTTCCGTTCCTCTGCTATTTCAAAATGTTCTCTGCTGCTTATGCAGTACAGATTATTTCTATTGAATGTTATAAAGGTACATCGCGTTTATTAACTGTTAAACGATAAAACTTATAATTATGACACGGATTTAGGTCATAATCTTCCACGCTGGCCAAATGCGAGTTGGCAGACTTCATGTGCCTTTGTAGAACTGTATGGAAAACTCTCAGGCATGTACGTACGCTACGCAGGTGATAATTTATGAATAATACGCACGTGATGAAAAAACCAATAGGCAAGTGCGGGAATTGAACCCGAATCCATCTGAACAAAAGTGAGTCGAAATTCAACATCTAGGCTATCGCTGATAGTCATAATTTTGACTATGTACGATACCACAGACAGACACACAGACATCCAAATACACAGATACACACACCAACACCCCCTCTTTTTTCGCCGCGAGTTAAAAAGTAGTGTAGTAACAAAGTTACTACCTAAGTAATTATTATCGATAGTTTTCACATAAACGACTATATATATGGACGCAACTGAGCCATAACAATAAAATTAAACCAACACACACGTGGAGCAAAATTGATTTCGGAATTGAATAAATTGCCACGAAGTTCGAATGCAAAATTTGTATTTGTGCACTTTTTTGTTTCACTGTACCATGAAAATACGGGTTTCGTATTAAATAATTTATTTTTTTTTGCTCATTTCCACTTGCAATTATTAAGCTTTGGAGTAGATTTGTTTCGAAAATGGAACGGCTTTTACACGCTTTTTAAAAAATGCCAGATATTGATTTAAAACTTCAATATGTTTGTTGTTTATGTATACTATTAATACGTAAAGCGAAAACATTGGATCCCTTTTTAAGTACCCTACGAAGGAGTTTGATATAGTTCACGTGGAGAAGAATATATGTTACAAATACTTAATGATTTCTTTAACTCACCCGGTTATAAAGTCATTGACAGACATTTGACAGCTGTATGAGTTGACAATAGTGTTTGAGTAACGTAATCATATTTTTTTAACTTTAAAATTTTTTTGCAACACAAGGTCGTTTGTTGTTTATAATTTAAATTTGAAATAACCTTTATCGTAACATTTTTCAACCTGAATAGTAACGAAAATTTGAATTTAGTTCCAATATTTTATTTAAACAAGCCTCGCTAAATAAAACATGCTGAAAACATTTATTTCGCGAACGGCACTTTTCCACGCCTCTGTACCCGCACGAGTACAGTCGCGAGCAATCATCATAAATTATTTATGTACCTACTTTAAAACTTCAACGTTT
>DWQK01001791.1:0-14597 GCA_018231225.1 Noctuana stator
CCCGGACTGCTCGCAGCCACCGCCGGCATTTTCACAACAATATTTTAACGAAATGTAACAACTATTTTATTTTAACCAATTCATGGCAGGACAGATTAACGGATATCCCCGTCTATCATTTATTAATAAATATTATTGCAATTTAATAAAGTTGTACTCGATTCTATAATTAGATGACATTATGTTTAAAATTAAGTACCTATCTCGTCGCCATTGCGATCAGCCCCGTGTACCGTACCGTGGTGATGAAGATCCCAGTCTGCGCTGGTGAGCTAAATCATCCGCTCCATGGAATAGAATACAACCTTTAATGACATTAACGTTACGGCAAAAAGGTGTAATTATAATAATATGCAGACTTTTGAAGTAATTTTTCTTAGGCTATGGCTATATTTACCTACTATTTAGTTATCTTTATACTTTATTTTTCAGCAATTATGTAAAACATATTATTTGATTGATTTATATCTTTGATATATGTACATAACAAAACTGAAAACCGAATTCAAGCTGAAAAACAACTCCCAAATAAGTTCTTGGAATTCTGTAACAATACTAACAATCATTGCACAATATACAGTGACATTTTTTTCATTTTCTTTGCTGTTAATTGTTAAATTCCTTTACGTGTGGAGATCCATATGCGATAGTTCTAATCCCCCAGTAGTTAAATAATATGTATGATGGCAAGATGTGTTTAATGACTGCACTGCTGCCTGCTATTTATCGCCGTAGGTTCTTGTGATTATCGTCTACGCACTTCGTAGCGTCATCACAATCATCACATGACGCGTGACGTCACTCACGCAACTATGATTTTTATTGGAGCTATTTCCCTCTTTAATGTAGCACTTATGTAATATTGGATGCCTCGCCAAGTTTCAAACGTAGCGGCGGCTGAGTAGCGTGCTAATGGCCTTAACTGCGAAAATATGCTAACGCACTGAGCATATCTGAACGAGATAGTGACGTTGGGACGTCCAGCTCCAGCTGATGCGGGAAGTGGAGTCACGCGCGGACCGCGGAAGGACCGACGAAGGCCTTTCGCTTTTCGTCGACGGTCAACCGGATTGTAATTTTTACACTACATTTAAAGTTATTTGTAGAAGGTAGAGGAAACTTATAAGCTACGTATATGCTGTTTACGATGACTGTCCTTTCATGTTATATTAGTAGGCGGGTAGTGTAATAAGGTAGCATAATCTGATGTGCAAAGTTGTCATAATATGTTAACAGGAGTAGTTTGTGGTCATGATTAACTGGTACGGTCCGTCTTGCGCTAAAGTGAGCTGTAACTGACCCCAGAGGCCCGGGTCGTCGAAGCACGAGTGGTGGTTGGAGACGGTGAGCAGCGGCACGTCGCGCGGCCGCCGCACCGCGCGCGACAGCGCCTCGCGGTTGTACACCGTCGTCTTGTTCAGGAACTCTGCACACAAAACTTACACAATTCAACTGACTTAATACACCATTTTGGTGTGTTGGTATTGCTCATTTATACTTGTACCTATCTGTAACCATTTTCTCTATCATCGCTCTACTCGTAGTTGTATGCTCAATACAATATTTTTTCACAACCCAATAGCCATTATAAGAGTACCACTTAAATATGCATGAATACATCAATCACACCTCACATCAAAATCAAAATAAATCATTGAATCATTAAAACAATTTTCATAACAGTTATCTTGCAATGAATTATGTACGGCTAAAATAGCTATAATACCTAATAATTATTAACTTCAAGTAAATTATTTATCATATTATTATTATGTGATTAATTACTTAGCTAAATCGCTACTGTGATTGCGTCCACGGTGCGGCCTTGGAATACCTACTTAATAGATATTAGTGTTATTTTCGTCTTTATTTCAGTTTTTTTTATTTAGTTATAACACGAACTAGAATGATAAATAGTTTTCCATCATTTCTCTAAGCTCTATATCTCTGCTGGAGTAAATATTATTTAAGAAGCGATATTATGGTATATTACGTTCAATTGTTTGTGTTTACGTAATAAACATTTTATATTATAAAGATGAATTTGTAATTTCTGTTGGCCCCAAATGTGCCACCCCCAAAATCTGCCAACCTTAATCAGTAATCCATATCTAAATGGAAGTCACAAATTTGTTTTCTATTTTCTCTGAGGAAAGATGAGGTTGTGCATTTGGTTGACGTCATATCTGAAGTAAGTGGTTGTGAATACACTCAATACAACTCAGTTTAAGTACTTTGTTGCTCCCTGACCTCTAAGCACTATTTACATACTCATGTCTTTGTATTTGCCTGTAAGTGATTTCAAGGTCTCGACTTTTGTAACGCAACAATGCAGGCAATCGTTGATTATATAACACAATCAATCAAATCATTACACAATTATAATAGAAACTGGAGGGACCACAATGAAAACAAAGTAATTGAAGATTGAGTCAAGTTTTTATATATAAATTATTAAAAGAAAGATTAATTCACCACTTTCTCTTTCACTTTTACGGTAATTTGACAGAAATTCACTTAGTTGTTCAATATAGTGATAATAAAAATTATTTTTTATCTCATATTTCAGTTTGTCAGTGGATGTCTATGACTCGCAGTGACTAAACATCAAGTACATACTGGTTTAATTGTCTTCAACACTGAATTATTTCGTGTAAAATTGAAGGATTAATTACACATTACAAGGTTGATTTGCATTACAAAGTGTTAAGATTTTGAATTGATAGGTAATAAAAACATCATAAAAACTTTACAATCTATAGACAATTGTATAATTTTTTTGTTACATGTAGGTACCTCCTTCTATTTAGAAGATATTTAAATAGATAATAAAAAGTTTTTGAATAAGTACACAATTTTAAAAATGAAGCACCGTAGAAAGCTTCACTTAGCTTGTCTGTTATTTGGTATATGAAAGAATAAATCCCCTGAGTATCTTTTTGCAAAGTTATCTTGCGTGTCCAGGCAGGGAAAATGTGCTTCCAGCCGTTGTGCATTACATGAACGGAATCCATTTCGTGGTGTGCGGCATACAAACTTATGTGCCAGGTTTTTAATGTTTTGTCTTCTTTATTTTATTATGTTTGTATGGAGCTACATCATGAATAAATATTTCTTATTCTTATTCTTAAAATAAATAAATATTCAAGGTCAAATCTCTTTTAACATGAATGCTGATATTATTATGTGCAATTTTATATTCATTTTTATAACAAAGCAATATAAAATTCTTTAGTCCAATTTGTTTATCAGAGAATAACAGAATATAGATTACCTACTAAATTTCTGTATTTCATTGCTTTCAGTGAAGCTATAAAACAACTTATCTATCACAAGCAAGTACCTAACTGATACAGATATTTCCTTTGTTTATTGTTACTGTACAGAACCCACAACAAACAATTTGCTTTGTATGCATGTTATATTAAAATTCCAATTAACATAACGCAATAAAAACAGGCTGCAGACTGGCATAGGTACAACTATTTGCGTGTCTACTATGCACTTATTTAGAAAAACAAGTTTTGAAGTAGGTGCAGATGTGCAATTGTAAATAAATAATGTGATTTAATCAATTTTTGTTACGAGTTTTTAGGTTGCAAGTAAGCGTTGATTTCGAAACTGCAAGTGACCGAGTTCATGTAGTGAATAATGCTTCAGTCAAAATACAGAGTACTACAGAGTAAGCAGTTCGTCCAGGCTCCACCCAGACTGCCACCCAGTCGGGTACCTTACATTTCTTCACTGTGTTTAGTGTGATCATTACCTATGTAGACTTTTCATGATCGTTTATGCATTCTTAGAATCCAAGAAGAGGACTTATAAGTTACCTATGATGATTTTGCTGAACAATCCGACGACAGCTACGGTGATCGAGCTCGTGAAGTTCCACAGGCGGCCAGGGTTGCGCAGCCGCGGGATGATCCACCCGATGTCGTAGCCCATGATCACACGGCACTATTTATACACTATACTAACATTGTTCTAGCTTAACTTTACATAAAAAAATCAATTCCTCGCTCGCAACGAAACACCCGTGCGATCACTGTGCGTAATGAATGACATTTAACGTGACTTGACTTGTGACTTTGACTTATGTGTGACAATTTTGACAAGAACAGTGTGACAGTAGTCATTACTGACAGTACAGTTTCTGTGTTGTTATTTTTATTTTAATATTTAAAGTATATTGGATACTTGGACATTTTCTTGCTTATCTTCTAAACGATTTTGTGAAATACCTATGTGTACATATTACAATTTTAAATATAAATTCTTTATCTTAATACAAAATAATTATGGTTACTACGAAGCTGCCATCTACCGAGTTGTGTAGAATTTACTTTATACTTCAAATGGTATGATGAAAAGTAATGTCTACGTTTTACAATAGATGCCGCTAAAAATTTCTTTAGAGAAAGGAGATAACATACGCACAGACGCTATTTAAATTACTAGTTAGATTATAATTTGTTTATTTCAAGATAAACAAGTTATCTCCTATTGTAAAACACATAGTACACAAAAATTACAGTTAACATTACTTACGAATAACATAATATCTTTAAAAATACAAGACTTCGCATAACTTGATTATTATCTTCAAAAAAATAAATAGCGTAGGTACAATGTGTACTACGTCATCTAGTCTTTAAAAGCTAATACTGACTGAGTATAGACATAACAAGCAACATAAATAATATCCTTAAGGTCAACAAACTACAGTATTGTTGAGTAATATATTAATTGTTTATAGATGAGACTAAATTATGCCTCATTAGATTTGAAGTGGAACGGCAGTCCGCCTACTGGTTGTGAAGTTTCAAAGTTTGGAAGTGTTGTATTTTATAGAAGTAAATGAACCTAAATACAAGTTATAGAAAATTTTTTCGTTGAGGTCTTATGCAGCGGCAAGCGGAATGTACAGTACAGTGGAGGTGGAAGAACTATTTTTATGGAGCCTTGAAGGTAATAATGGTTTATCAGTCCGAAGTAAACTCTGAAATCGTGTCTGATAAAACACACAGTTGGCAGTGTTGGATGGAACTTACCTTACAATTGGAATATTTTAGTAGTTTATTTATCTCAAATCAATATTCTAAGGTACTTTTGATCCCATTTTATTGTTACGTTTTTGAATACAATGAGTGATGTAAGGATTGGTTTTTACGCCTGAGTCGCCTGACCCAGTTTCACCATGCCGCACTCAGCACACCATGCGTTGTCGGCACAGAGTGCACCGGCACCGACATTGGGGAAAAGTCGCCGTTTTAGTTGTTTTCGTAGAAAATCCATTAATATCTAATCACTTTTTTTAAACGAGGAAAATTAATGTTTTCGTAGAAAACTGGCCGTAAGCTATCATAAATAGCATTAAGGATAGTCTTAAAAATTAATATTAAGGAAGGACGATTATTATATAAGTGAACCGTGCATAAGTTGAATATATTTTTTGGAAAACTTAACGAATGTCTCCAATAGTCGTTTATTTCATAAATTTTTGGTGGTTACCCATATTGTTCGCTAAAAAAAGGTCGCCGGGCACAACAAATTTATATTGTTTGCATAGATAAGTAGAGGCTGGTACATGCAGTACAATATGAAATGAATAAATGAATGAATAATATTTTGCAAAAAAAAGAAAATTTTATTAAATAATAAGAACTAAAATTATATCTAAATTAATTGCCATAAAGCACTTTGTCAATGATGTCCGAATGGATATAAATAAATGCTCTAAACCAATTATAATCAGTGACACTTAGCACAATTACTTCTAATGTTCATTATTATTTTAATAGGAACGGGGAATTGTAATAATATAACAAAACACAGTCATGCTATTGATGTCACTTTGTACTTGCTTACGTCAAAACATAAATGAGATAGTACTCATTTAAATTGAACACGGCGCACCTAGAGCAAGCCTTGCGTCCGCAGCTGCTCGTTCCTGAACACGTTGAACTCATATTCTATTAACTGGTCTGAGAGCGCAGTGGCGTTCGTGTCAGACGTCGGCAGCTCTTTCCGCAGGTAACGTTTCCTTTCTAGCAACTGCGGGCTGCGTTTCCATTTAATATTGTTCAGCGCTGGAAGTGCTTCGATTGCGGGCTCCAGGTTGTTCGTTAAAGATCTTTGTATGACTGTGTCCGAGTCAGCCGGGCGCAGTTGTTGACCAGCGGGGTCCGGAGCAGCGTAGTGGAGAGGGTGGCTTGAGGCGTGGCGCAAGACGGCCAGGAGTGGCACTGCCAGCTGGAGCACGTGTGCGCGCATCTTGCGGCTCGGATGAACGACTGGTTTTCCTGATCTCAAGCACACTTATATTACCCGAGTTGATTGTACTCTGCGGGTACAGTGCATTAGATAAATAATTTCATTTGATGTTGTGGATTTATGAAATTCCTATTTTCATTGCATTGAATTTATGACGCATGTTTACATCTGATATCGGATACCAAGAACCATGGTGATAACGCTTGGAAAATTTACCCCACTTCGTATATTATTATATTAAAATTTTTTATTAGATCAATGTGCTAAAAAAATCAGGTCAATCGGATTAAGACTTACTCGTAGGTACATGACATTGTGTATGTTGTATGTATGTTGTGCTGATCTGACCAAGCATTTTATCAGAATTTTTGTTTATAACATAATTTTATGCAAAGGGTTTATTGGTTGTTGCTGACTGTACCTACTCGGCATTAATTCAGAAATGCACCGGGAAAGCCCAGCTTGACACGAGCAGCCGCTGCTACTGTACTCGTAGGTAGTCGGTATTCACTCATCAATATGTTTGTGCTATATTATAATGAAGTACATAGGTACTATAGATTTACTCTACGACGTTTTACAAGCATTTTACAATAAATCGCCACTTCGTAATTATTTAATTCACTATACAAAATAAATTATTATTATATTTAGTTTATATTAATAATAGTATTATTGTAGGTATTAAACTACTGGATCTGCAGGCGTTGCTCTGCTCAGTCAGTAAGAAGCCGCCTGGAGCGGCGGATTAAAATATATCGGATTAAATTGATTAAAAAAGACGACCAACTTTATCCTGGGGAGTTGTGAGCGTCGTATTCCTTGACGTAATCCTGAAGTGGTGGGGTTCACTGCTAAACGACAAACTGCCATTCAGTCCTAGGTTCAATTGTCGGGGAGCAAAAATAATTGTGTTTTGTCTGTGTGTTCACGATATTCTACATAATGTTAGTCATTAATAGGTACCATACGTTTATCTCGTGGTGTTTACAGGGCAAGGTTGTACAGTATGACGTTGATTGTATACTCATTAACACGAGCAATAAAGAGTAGTAGTCTGCCAGTTCTACGGTTGTTTGAGGTGGCTTGCTGCTCGGTTGCCGTGTGTCGGGGCTCGGAAATACCCCGCGACGCCCGCGCTGCGGACGTGGCCCGAGATCGAGGCCACAGAATAAATGTTATGTAGAAATGGCTTACGCAACGTGTACAGCTTGAAGGCGGCGTTGTTATTCATAATGTTGACTAATGGAGAGACCATTTAATCTACTGGCTATCTGGATATTAAATTTTCTAATACTATCAGGGTCCGCTAGAGCTTTGCGCGCCATACAATGAATAACTCGGATTATCGATCAGCGGTTTCGCTAAATATAATATTACAGATTCGAGGCTTAGGATTTTCCAAAATTCTAGGTACTCCGAAGGGGGTGCAATACGAGGGATAAAGCTTGTACGGCACAACGAAGTCGCGGACATAAGCTACTATTTTAATAAAACAAGTCTTACGTACCATATTAAATAACTAGTTATACTTATTACGTAAATGTTACACATACCTACATATATTACGGTAACATTTTCTATAAATCTCCATTTACTTAAATAGTTAAGGGGTTTTTAATTTAACTAGAAACAATTAATATTCAATCAATTTAATAATTCAATCAAAATTAGGATTTCATTTTGACATTTGTACCTATTTTAGTTCCGTTTCAGATATATATTCCGTTTTGATCGAAGACTTATGGGTATCACTTTCAATAGTTCCTCGTTCTGCTGTTCTCCTGGTACATGCAGGAGGGCCGCCGCGGTCGTGGAGGGCGAGGTCGTAGTGGGAGGCTTCTGCACTAATTGATTCTCATTGGGTCTCGGAAAATACAGTTGAGAAAATATACTAGCTTCCAGTTGACACGATACCGTCACGATTAAAGCGAATGAAATTAAACTTTTAATAATCATATTTGCGTCTGACCGGACGACTAGCTTCATCGAATACCGGAATACCGAATACCGAATGCGAAAAGACAGGTGCTGTTCGCATTAGGCAAAAATACTTATGTAAAATACTTACGTGAGTATTTTGTGTAGACATCTTCAAACGAGTATAATGGCTAGTATACAGAAAAACGTAGACTTTGCACGCAACTGCGCCCGCGTTGAAAAATAAATAAATCCCAACCTGTCAGTGACAATACATAAGCAAATAAAACTCTAAGTTAAAAACTATAAAAATGATTATTGTGATTCTAGTATTTTTTTTTTTGTAGTAATTTTTATGTTTTTCAATTTCTTAGAACATTTGGTGTTTCTGACTAGTCAGATTCTGACTGCCATAGTTTACGCGAAGCATGTGTAAAGCCCGCTGTGTGTATGTTTTTTTTCGACAATTTCAATTATTTCAATCAACTTACGCAAATAGTAATGAATTATAGGTACCTACATACACTGAAACCATCACCATGAATCACCCGTCTATTAGTGAAAACTGTACGAGAATCTATTAATAAAATTTTCTAATTAAGGAATTCCGTTATACATTTTTTTCTTAAAGATTGTATTTTTACCAAATAGAAATAATTGTTAAATTTATACTTATCTATTAAAGACTCTGTGGCGCAACGGTAGCGCGTCTGACTCCAGATCAGAAGGTTGCGTGTTCAAATCACGTCAGGGTCACATAGATTTCCTCCAAAATTTTTTTTAACGGAATTCAATTTTTTATAAACTTCATGGATAACATTTACAGTTTTTATTTAAATAAATACAAATGAAATCAAAATTTTATTTACTATAAAGTAGGTTCATTCACTGCACTGGTTGCTGGTTATACGATTCATCGGCTTTAGGTGCCCTTTTGGCTAAGGTAGGCCGGGTGAGAACTCTCGACACTCCTTTAAATCATTAACAAAATTAAGCCGATGCACCTAAATAGACAAACTGACCAGCAGCCTTACCAAGAACTCTTAAAACAGGTCAATTATAGGCTCGATAATAATTGAGCTGTGCTGCTATATCGTACCATACCATGGGCTACCATAAACAGCGGACAGGTGAGCAACCACGTGACCCTAACAGACCCTAACAGTAGAAACTATATGAATACTTTTGTGTACCTATTTCTATTCCTATTATGATGTATGTCGTGTCTGCGTACATTTTATAATGACATATCATTTAAAATTTGTTCAAACTAAGAAGTACCTACATAGTAACGAGGTTGTGAATAGCCTTATAACTAAATATTATGAGACTGCAGTACAGATGCCACACTACATAATTATGGCCTTTTAATGGCATAGCGCGTACCTATTTCCTTTTTTATTAATGCTTCATGATTAGTTTACGGTTAGCTTCCGCGTTAATATAATATTAAATTTATACCTATGAATATGAATATTATTATTTCTTTTATACGCCCTTTTAGAAATGGGCCTTTTAAAAATTTGTGTTTATTTAAACAATTTTGTAAATATACAATTTAAATTTTAATTGTGGATTGTGTTAGATGTTCTACATGATGCCGCACGGATGTCGCATCGTCTCCCTAATTACACACTCTTGTAATAATGACACCCTTCTAAAGGCAAACAGTATAAGTGCCTGAGCTACTTCTAACGAAACACATGCGATCCGTCTGTCTTTTCATGAAATGACAGGTTATTAGCCGTCACTATCTAGTGATTAGACCATAATGTTTGTATAAAACCTAGGTTTTGAGCAGAACAGAAGCACATTGGGAGAATCAGGTACCAAGCAAGCATGACGCGGAAGGCGATTTGTTTGCTGGCAATGCTCGCGGCGTGGATGCCAGGCGTGCGGCCCAGTGGACAGGTCATGAAGGACGTGACGCTCGGCTTCGGAGAAGCGCTGAAGCACTGCCGCGAAGAAGTGAGCCCCGTGGACCGTTCACAATTATATCTTTATTTATTTACAGTATTAAAGTTGCCAGTGTGAAATTCGTTTCGGCTCATTCATATATCTCTCTAACAGAGTATTTATAGCTACTCAGTTAGCTTGACACTTTTTGTCAATTCGCCCGATAAAGTTTGTGGGTAAAAGTAACAGAAATTTATCTTATTTTGTTTATAAACAGAGCCAGTTAAGCGAAGACAAGATGGAAGAGTTCTTCCACTTCTGGCGTGAAGACTTTAAATTCGAGGATCGCGAGCTGGGCTGCGCCATCAAGTGCATGAGTAACCACTTCGACCTGCTCACGGACTCGCACCGCATGCACCACGACAACACCGACAAGTTTATCAAGTCCTTTCCGAATGGTTCGTTATTCGCCACTTACAAATCTCTAAAGATAAGGTAAGGTGGTAACTGCAGCTCGTAGATATCTACTTGTAACCTACTTTTAATGCTGCGGGAGTCGTGTCTTGTGGAGGTACAAAATAGATATACCTATTATAATTCTTTATAGTATACGGCTCTATTAGGAAATCACCGTGGCGCACTCGCGCTATACTCACTGTTGCTACGCTAGAAGCAGATGATACAACACGTGCAAAGCAGGCATATGATTTATCATATGTTAAAGTTTGTTGAAGTCATAACCTCTCTTCGAGCAGGTGAGTTGCTAGCAAAGAAAATGGTGCAGATAATCCACGGGTGCGAGCAGCAGCACGACGGCGAGCCGGACCACTGCTGGCGCATCCTGCGCGTGGCGGAGTGCTTCAAGGCGAGCTGCCAAGCGCAGGGCATCGCGCCCACCATGGAGCTCCTCATGGCCGAGTTCATCATGGAGTCGGAGGCGAGGTGAGCGCGCCGCCGCCGCCACGCACGCCCGCATACACCGACGCTAGCGCTTCCCTCCTATGACTGTAAGATTATTTGTTTTGTTATGGAGTAGATTTATTCATTAAATGAGTCATTGACCATCATTTTTTACTTTCTTCTTTTGTAGGTTTCACAAATATAGATTTTGGCGTACATTTTATTTAAGGAATTGATAATAATTAACTAGGTAGGGATATAAATACCTAACATAGGATAAAATATCTGCAAAGTTTTCTCCGGAATCTTTCGTAACTTAATGAATTGGTTTAATTAATCGCTGAATTATCTGATGTGTGAGGTGAAACGCTTTATAAAATTGCAATTGATCGATGTGGCCCGTGGAGTAGCCATCGCGGGGATAAATCTTGAAGATATCAATCTAAGGGGGCTCTAAGGGTCTCATTAAGTGAATGCGCAGGAGTGAGTGGCTACGTTGTGGCACTTGTGACGTATGTAGGCATGTGAAGAATTTGCCGTGTTTATTATGTGATGTGTTGAGCTCTAATCTTGTCAGTCATTTTTAACCTAGCATTATAGTCAATGTATTACATTATGTATTGTCATATTTGGCGCTTTCTGAATATGGGAATAAAATTACCCGCAACTAGGCACGGGTCTCCTCTCAAGTATGTATAAGGAGGGTTTTCCTTCAATCATTTTTATGTCCCACTGCTGGGCACGGCTCTCCCTACAACTGGGAAAGGCCTGGAGCGTACTCCACCACGCTCTAATGCGCATTGGTGCAGAATTACAGAAAAATAATAAACATAAAAATTTTATTCTGTTATTTGTTATGTTCTTAAGATATTTCTGTTTAATTTTTAAGAACTTTAATTGTAATACACAATACAGCTTTGTCTAATTACGATATGACAACAATCTTTAAATGTATAACACATTAACACAATGGATTGCACATAAATAATGGCAATGACGGGGCGCGCGCAGTTAAACTGCGCCTACACATATAAAACTGCAATTTGCGTTCTCAACTCATAACTAGCAACTAGCGCTTCTGTTAGCTGTGCAGTTAATTGCACATCGCATCGTTTGAAGTTACGACTTGCGTTCATTTATACTCAGTGTTCAGTGCGTACACTCGTACAGCATGTAGGACATCAACCCATCACACTTCCAATATTTGAGAGCGGAATTTCCACTGCAACACGGATCCTCTCAAATATGGTTTATTCCAACACGCTGGCCAAGTGTGGGTTGCTGATCTTCAGATGCCTTTTGAGAACTTTGTGTAGACATGCAGGTTTTGTCATGATGTTTTGTTTAACTAAAAATGCATATAACTTCATCATGACGGAGTGCGTGCTCCTGGGATTTGAACCCGAATAAGAGGCCTAACTCTTGGCCTTGCGGCTATCTACGCTACCTATACATATATTATATTATACTCCTATGTGGTACAGATAACATTCGTTTCAGCTGAACATGAGAGGTTTAAATCCTTCTAAGAGCATCAAGAGCAGAAATAATAATGGCCATTCTTAAAACATTACAATAGATTTTAAGTTTCTCCAATTATTAATTCAGCTTTCTAGAACCAAACTATCGTGTGTCGATGTAATTAGCATCGTTCTCTTACGTTGCTTTGGCTCTGATCAAACGCAGATATCCCTGACGTCGTAAAATGTGATTTAAGTATCAGCATTAGAGTTCATTCTGAACGAAGATTATGGTGTTAACTATCACGTAGCCGTGTAATAGGTCCAGGTGTGAGGGTCAGTGGGATCGTGCACCACGTCCCTGCCGAGCGGTGCACGCTCGTTCACGAACTGTGTTCGGTAAATATCGGCTGTTGCTCGCTCTAATCACATGCTCTAGAAATTATACGTTTTGCGCAGAAAGCCGAAGTGTTTGTTGGCAAGATAGGGTTTAGAGAGGAATTACGTTTAATTGTGTTGGCGGGGTTGGAACCTGCAAGTTGGTTTAATAAGGATAGAAACTAGAAGAAGAATAAAAGAACAAAAGTGTTGTTGAGATTACTATCGTAGTTGGTTTTGTACATTCTTGTACAAATCTTGTAAATTTTATAAATTTGCCCAAATCTTGCTCTATTATTTAGACTGCAATGACGATCAAGCCTCATATTGCGCATACACAACCCGGTAACTTTCAAATGGACTGTTACAACTTATGCAAGTCGATTTTCAGTAAATCTTTGCTTGGTGCTGTCTGGTCTACAATTAGCGCGGGACGCCAAACTCGCCGCTACTCTTAAGAGTCGTGACCAGTCAGCCACCCAGCCACCCCGCACCCTGCAATCATGACTTCATAATGCATATGCGTGGAAATCACCAATTTATGCGTTGCGGCTGCAACTTAATCACCATTATGTAGTCCATAATATTATAAATTGGGACATGGAGGTTTTAATAAACTAATGATGAAGATTATTAATAAATTATTAGTATTGGTTTTGAACTTATAAAAATATTACAATATCTACAATAGAAACAAGATCTAGCTCGTATTAACTTCCGTAACTGGTATTACCTAGTTGGTAAATATAATGTCACATACATTAGGCAAATGTAGTTAAAGAAGAGGTTGTTAAATTTAGCTTTATGTTCTCATATGTTCACACCGCGGTGGGCGGGTCGCGTGTAGAGCGTGCGTGTGCGCAGCTCTGCGAGCCTCCGCTCTCCTCGTAGTCTCCTATCCATAACCATCGCATTTAATTTGCGCCGGATGCATCGGCGAAGCGCACTACTTTGAAATTAAGTTGAAGCAGGAAATTATTTATAGTTTTTTTCTTATTAGCAAGCGAGAAATAGTAGATGAGCTATGATGAAATGGTAGGATAACAATGTGCTTAATTCGAAATCTCTCGTAAATCAGATTTAAGACTTACATCGCCAATTTCATTTGTCTCACTTCGTAGTACCCTTGATTAGTCTTCTGTAAAATTAATCAGATTCTAAAATGATTAAGTTGGTTCTTATTTTTTTTCTTTCTTAGTTGGTACATACATAAGTAAGTAGGTATCTAATTCATACCGTGTCATACATCAATTACGATTAAGCGTGCCTCAATATGTTATTACGCCCGTATTAAATATTCTAAAATTATTGTAGTTTTTAATAAATAAACTAAACGTTAGCATTATAATTTGTTATGTAAAATGTGTCACATCGTAAGAACAGCACGATGCAGCGACGCGGGCGTCGGAAACCCCGCGCCTTATAATTTGTAAGAGCAATTTAATGACCGAAAGTCGAGCAGGCTCCGCGTCGCATAACTCTTTTTTTAGACCCATTCGATGGAAGGCTAATGTTTTCAAGCTAAATTATTTTATTCAATAATCAATTTCTACGAACTATGTGTTGAGGGCTATATTATTAGGAATTAAGATTACCTAAAAGAAAAAAAGTGTTACCAAAGCCAAGTGTAAGAAAATGTGAATATATTATGTTGTTTATGATAATTATTCATACTATAAGTATTATTCGCACAGACCTACTTCTAGCAGCTGATTTGTTTAATTGAAAAAGTAGGCGCACGTACATTGAAAAAGTAGTTAAGCTGTAGAT
>DWQK01001792.1:0-14597 GCA_018231225.1 Noctuana stator
CCGCCGCCGCGGGACGCCATCACGCAGGTGAGCTCTTCTGGCCACTGTTATTATATCGAAATAAGATAATAGAGTACGGGGATACTTGTCTTCTCGCATTATGTACCAAAAACCATTCTAAAGTATGCAAACAAAAAAAAATAATAATTAAACCAATAATTTTTAAACTGTAATTAACTTAAAATGTAAGTAAGTACGCCTTCTTAAAGTTACAGCAAGGAAAAATACTATGAATAAACTTAATTGCGTGCCCTAGGCGCAATTTTCGTTTGGGACGCTGCTGCCGCCTGAACATACAATATGAAAATAATAATTAAAGCTTTGGATCTGATCAATATTAAGTTTATTGTCATTAATATTAGTATGCATTCGTGGGACAGGCTACAGAGGAGCTCCACGCGCGCATCGCCCAAGCGGCGGGCGGAGCGCAGCTGCCCGCGCCGCCGGCTGCCGAGCTCTTAGATGACGCTGAACTGCTGCTAGACGAGAGAGACGCTGAACAGGACCTTACTGGTATGACCCGTTAAATTGTTCACCTTCAAATTCCGCACTTACCATAGTGTGACCCGTTAAACATCACCCGTTTTTTATGTCTTTCTGTATCGAATTATGAAATCTACGCTTACGAAGTCGTAAGCTTAAGACGGAGATAAACGGGAGGGCAGAGCAGAGGGTAGCTTCATATTTAAAATGTTCCCTGGTCCCAATAAATAGCTTTACGAGTTAAAAGGGTATGAAATAAAATAAAATAAAATGATTAGACAATGAAATTTTGAAATGTCCTTTGATATGTATGCGTTGTCCGTAACGGGCGCGCTGCGCGTGTGTGCGCAGGGCCGGTGAACATGTCGACGCGCGCGCGGCTGGTGGCGCCGGGGCTGGTGGCGGCGGGGTCGCTGTCGCTCACCAACACCGAGCTCTACTTCGAGGTGGACGAGGACGACCCCGACTACCGGAACATCGACCCGGAGGTACGTTCACCCCGCACCCCGCACCCCGCACGTCCACTACCCTGCACACACAAACAAACAAACAAACACCTTTATTATGCAACAATATTACAATAAACATTTTTTAAATGAAACTTCAGGTTCTCAGTGGAATTTGGTTATGTTTTTTTTGTTCACTTGCTTATGAAAACTCTCATTACTTTCAATATCACTTACCTGCAACTTGCAAAGGTGCAACACACGTCACACGTCTGTTCACTTTGACTATCAAAGCTCGAATGTTTTAATCTGTACAACACATTGCACCGGTACAGATACAGAATGACTTTTAAATAGATTACAAATTGCAATCGTTAATTCAGATGTCAGGTACTACCTAGATTTCACAAAGTATAATATATAAATTCGTCATCTACGAGTATATCGATTTCTTTATCGTACCTACTATGATTTTAATGGTAATCGTAAAATATCGTTATAACTTCACATTTAATTTACATATAATTGATATTAGTAAAATTCTAGTAGCCGTTCAATCTTTATCGACACCTAATACAAAATTCCATCGATATTTTTTTAAGACTCAATTAACATAATCATAATATTATAAGATGAAACCGTTTCGATACGCGAAATACTATTACTTGTATACGAATAAAACTACACATAAGTCACACGCGAGCTCGTAACAATTCCAACATGATTTTATCCTCTTACAGTTCCTACTCCGTGGCATATTAATGAAAAGTCTACAATAAATTTTCCGTTTTATTGCTTTATAAATAAAGATTTTTTCCACCGAACCCATTATAACATGAATTATCTATGGAAAGGAGACAAGTGGTATGACAAAAGTGATTTCAAATAAGGTGTGACGTTTGCTCTTTGTTCCGGTTATTTATTGGAAGGCGAGTGTTTGTTCGGGCAGTAGTAAAATGAGAATTATATCGTTTTATCGCGCAGCTTTTATTGTACAACCTTCGCGGGCCCGACGACGGGCTGAAATCGACCTAATTTAGTTATTGTTAAGTATCAGGTTTCACTGTACTTTGGAAGCAGTTTGTTTGTTTTATAATTTTAACTAAAATCAACTTTATGTACGAATGTTGCGGTTGAATTTGGAGTGTGACGGAGTAGCAGTAGGCATGTTAGCGACTAGGGTAAAGACACCGGTATCGTACGGTAACCGAATATGAGGCAGGCGGACAATGCTTCCCCGCGGCGCGCCGCAAGAGGCGCCAGCTTAGGGATGGCCGTGGTTAAGTGTACCGATATCGATATTCATGGACTATGTTTTGTGTTGAACGAAAAATCTATATCAGTTAGGTTAGGCGACAAAATCCTTAATTTTTTTATCTGAATATTAAAGTAGCTAATGAGGAAGTAGGCCAATTTGAAAGTACATTTTTACAGAATGTATTTACGCCTGGCAGCTTATTTTCCTTTTATTTTTATGTGTTACTATCAAACTGTAAATTACTTACCAAAACTAAACAAAATTAAAATATAATATTTAAGATAGATAATAAAAAAACCTTACTTATTTTATTATTTTTATCCAAACAGTACAAAGTAAATGTGTAGATCTACGGCCCCCATACTAGGAAACATTCGATTTCATTTACAGAACTCGAATGAACTAACTATATCGATATATTTAGTAACGTACGTTACCATCACTAGCGCATATCAGTGTGTGGCACAGCATCTCATGGCGGACAATGGCGCCCCGCCGCGGCCCCGCTGCGGCCCCGCACACGTCACACAAGACATTCTTATACGTTTAATTGTTCCTAAAACAAACACGATCAATTTATAATTATTCCAATATAAATAACTGTTTTGAATTATTTACAAAACGTTAGAATTTAATATGTTACGGTGCGGTTACGATATTTTATATGTACAACAACAGTTTATAGTTTACTGATAAACTAAACAGTTAAAAGTTTTATAAAGTTGTGCACATATATTTTGTGTATATTTTGGCTTTTATAAGTATCTAAATACCTATCTCATGTTCAGTGGCTGTTAAAAAGAGTATTGAAGCAAAATTTCAGATTCTATTCCCGCAAGCAGTGTGTGTTTCTTTGACAGAATGTTAAATGAAAACATACATATCGTTTTAATAAAAAAAATTAAGAAACGGTCCCGTTTTTCATACTTTTTAAACACAGGAGTTAGCGAGCTAATTAATACGTAATACAGTTTTATGAAAGCCTCATAAAACCCTAAGGAAACAAACATAATTGAAACTTTTTACTTCACTTCGAATGTAATGTAGGTACGGATGCAGAGAATTTTATCGTTTAATAATAATCTATAGCTATTTAGAAAATTACCTTGAAAAACAACTATTATTTTACTTTCCTGGTCAACGCAATATTGCTTAATGTTCAATGAAGCTTGCTGTTTTCGGAGTTCACTCCCTATTTCATACTTAATCATAAGACAAACTCTAAATTTAAAATTGTTTTATTCATTCCAAGGTATGTAACACTTCATGATAGTCAAATATAGATACATAATGTATATCAGTTAGTTCATTCGCCCTTTAAGCCAAGATGGGCCACAACTTCAACCCAAACTAATGCACCAGTGTTGTTTCTCGTTATCCGCTCTGCCCCTGAATTGCACCACAACACGATTATACGACCTGTATCCGAAGTATTATTTACTGCGACTAATTCAACAGATTTCAAAGATTGTAAATTGAATTCGTAATGGGGCATTTTATTTGTTTATGCTAATGCACCGTTTTTAATTAACCGTGTCATGTTTATGGCGTGTGCGAGCGAGACAGCGGTCGAGGAATCCCGACTATGCCGCATAAAAACCGGCCGATTTATTAGAGCATACGTCATTATAGAAATGTTGATAAATTGATGATGGTGCCTTGTTAGTTTTATGATTTTTTTGTGGTTCCCCTTATGGGTGGGATTGGAAAGTTACGATTAGGCCTATTAGTTTTTATGAGATTAATATGGAGGCGATTCGGCGTGGACATCGTTAAAGTGTTGCTTTGGCTTTTCGTGCACGCTATGATCAAATGATCATACAATGATGATTGGTAGTTAAACTTACAAAAATATACAGATACATGCAAGGATAGTTATGTCTAGTAATTCAAAGTCTAAAGTTTTTTATGCATCATAAGGCATTTACATAGGTATGTACACTTAATGATGGATTATAATATTAATGGACTCGTATGTAGTAAATATTAAGAATATGTCGTGTGTCGTATCAGTTTTAATGCTCTATTAAAAGGTTAAAATTTTATTGCAATAACGCCACCCATATCGCACTATATCTACTTACCACTTGTAAAACTCTACTAAGTCTTCTGTTGTTCGGTTAAAAATAAAGCTTACAAGTAAATATCGTGCAGTTTAAGTTTCCGAACGAAACTTTTTCCTACCCTCCCGTCCGTTTCCTAAAATTAAATACGTGGGGGTAGATGATAAAAGTCAGTCAGTAGGTAGTCTACTGTAACCGCGAGCGCGAGTTGGGTCGAGCTGCGAGGTTCCCTAAAATAAATCAAGTGACTTCGCTGCTCTTCAACTATTTGTCTGCGCATTAAGTTAAAACAAACTTTCTAGAAGAAATTCGTCATATGAAGGATATCGGAAAATGCGTGCGCCTACCCACCAGCATTACGCGCAATACGACGAACCAAGGTATTTGATTCACACTTTCTTTCTCCACCAAATTACTTCAAAAACGGAGAAGGTTCTCAATTCGACTGTGTTTTTTATGTTTGTATAACTTTTGACTGGACTGTGAACGGATTTTGATGATTATTTTTTTATTTGAAAGCGGGTACTTCCCGTGTGGTGGTCCCATTTCAATTTGGTCCAGGTGTGACAAAGATATCCATGAGAAAGCCACGTACCTAAGTCTTACATTTTCATTGAGTGTGTTCGCGACAATTTCAAAGTCTGTTGTTTTCGTAACGCGAGTTATAATAAAATTATTAAACCAACAAAAGCATAATATCATAGACAACACAACAGTTTTTGTTCCCACGTCATCGATGACCTAGCGTAGCCGTCATAAATAAACTCATTACGTCACTTTGACAGCTCCCGGAACACCTGACACGTGTCATCGTGACGTAAGATTTATTGGTTTCGCTTCCATAATCAAATTTAAACACAGGTTGCTTTAGAATAAAGTTTAAATCTCGGCAACAAGTTCAGTGATGGTGGTTTTAACTTTTTTGTATTCCGTGAGTAGAGCATACGGCGCGTACGGCCTACCTGTCGTTTGTGCATTATATTTAACGTTTGATTCCGAAATTCGATAACGCCCTGATGTGTGTTTTTCTGTTAGATTTATGTTGATATGCTCAGACGATAAGAACTAAATTTTTACATGAAGTCCTCGTAGCTATAGCTTTAGCAGGCATGTTATAAAGAAATTCATAATTGTCTAACAAGTCACTTAGATAATACCTACTTGCTTAATGCTTTAACGTAACTGCGCTAAGTTAAATTATTGACAATAATCCATGAGGTATACGAGTAACTACTAACCTACGTGTAAGGATTGTTAAACTTACTCGTAGTAATACCAAATTTTCTAGCTAATAACCTCTCATATATTCGGGTCAAAGCTTTGATTCGGTTACATGTTTGACGCAATATTTGAGTTTATTAGTTAGATATTATTTAATATATACGTAAGGTGGGTTTCATGTCACATCCACTGTTGTCTAACCACTAACCAAGTTATTCCTTCCAAGCGTCCGTCTGCGGTTCCTGTAGAATTTAGGCGCCAGATGCGATCATCGCCCCCCGCTGAGGATCTGCATCCGATCTCTTGTCATCCATTGGTCACTGGTTATGTTACTAACATAAAATATGATGTATGAGTTAGTCGAGTTACTATTATTGTACGAGTATGTCTGCGTCGTTAATTTTTGTTTATTTTGTTCCTGTGAAGATATTTTACGGAATATATTTGCTGTGACTCTTCAAACCCGCTCTTCTTGTTCTCTGAAATATCAACTATTTAAAAATTTAAAGGTTAGGTAAAATTATAGTCATGACAAGTTTCGCAAGGATGTACTTATTGTCTGTCATTATTGCAGTTACAAATTTTTAACGATAATAATTTGCCTATGTACACCAAATAGGAACCCATATTTGTTCATAAATCACAGAAGAGCCCAAATTAGTCCCTAATGAAGCAAGTATGCCGCGCACGCGTAATTACCAGGAGCGCATACCGGAGCAGGCGCTTGTCAGCATCCGGGCTGGCGGATATTCAAATACGAGTAGGTACAGTTTTAGGCAGGAATTAACGTAATTTTATAAAAGCTTAATTGCTTTATAAAGTTTTATAGGATTTATGGATTTTAAAATTTAAAGTCAAAGGTAGTAAATCAACCATACCTATATAGAGTTACTTAAAATTTTGTTACCTATAGTGGGTGATGACCATATCCCAATTTTCTAATTTGTGCCATCTACTTCCTCTTACAATGATACAATTATATTTGCGTTGCGAATAATTATTAAGCATTATATTAAGCATGTTGAAGTAGTAATTGCATTTTGATATGAACAGAGTAGAGAAGGCTATAATGTATAGGTACGTCATTTCCTCTATGCATTTTACCTCCAACGTAGCATTTGTCAGCGCTAACTGCAGGGCGGAACCACGAACGAGCCTCTAATAGACACGCCGTAGAAAAACTAAGCACAAAAAGTCTATTTGTCGTTCATGTGGTTCTAGTTAATATAATAGGGAAGGAGACTTTTACAATCTCCGTTCCCGTCCCCGTTCCCTCGGGTGCACTTCCAGCTTCCAGTCATGTGTGCGATGTGGAATGCTAGGTATTTAAGTGGGTAACGACGCTAATTAGGTACAGCATCGTTTATATTATAATTCTTCTGAAATTCTTAAATTCTATTTTAGCGCTCTGTTATAACACGTTTTTAGGTGTTGAACATATTATTTGTTTAACTTTTTTTTATCGTTTATGAGTAGCAAGCGAGCATGCAGGTCATCTGATGTTGAACTTTAAATAGGCGAGAAGTCCTATCGGAAATCATACGTCTTTGTGCCTGTTTTGCATCGGAACGTCCGCGCTATCACTTTATCGATTTATATACTATGGAAATGTGTCACACGAAGTTGTGCACGCGATAAACTTGGCTCGTTTAAAAGTTCAGAGGAACAAAAGCTTTTATAGGTACGTTTTTTATAGTTTTCACACACGCTAACGTCGAGACTCCCGATAGTATAAATCTTTTTATAAAACTGGTCTCCAGTTCTATAGGATTGTCTTGATTTGGCGGTGATTAAAATTTATTTTTTTTCTACTTATTACTAACTCCTTCCTTCTAATTCCTTTTACTAACTTTAGTTTTCGTAATTTTGAACATTTTCCAACTAATATACAAATTAATGCATTCATTCATGCTTTCCCGGCGTATGGTGTTGTTAGATCACTTAAACACGTACTTATAATGCATACGCGTTGACATGGAAACACGTAGCAACAGCGTAAAAATAAAAATACAATAGACTATAAAGCACAATGGTACTTGCAATATCAAAATAAAGTCATCTTGGCACGTGACGAGAAAGTCACAAGGCGATTAAAAGGCATTAAACGAAGTAATGCTAAATGTTCCTTGAAATCATATATAAATTGTTATACGTATGGTTGTACTTGAATTAGAAGTGACATTCTTGTACTTTTTCTTATATTATTTATAGTTTAAATTCAGGAATATCCTTAAGCTTCTAACTGATTTACATCACAGTCCTGTTTAGTCTTCAAACTTATACTATAACTGTAGGTAATCTATTTAGAATTCGCACTTCGTTTTGCTCTAAAAAGGAAATATAGAGTGGAAATTCTTGGCACAAAACGTTGGCAGCCTTTGCCTGAGAAAACGTTTGTCGCTGTGTAAAATAAAGTTTTATTTCACTACACAACAATTCGCTTGCAAGTCGTTAACGTATTCACTTGAAGTCCCAATCGAGTAAGTGTTAGTAATTTACCTTTCTGCTTAGTATGCGTTTCAGTTTCCCTATCAATCTATTGGGATAATTTACATGCCAAGTCCCGTTAGAAAGTTGAATCGAATAAGCAGAATGGCGGAGAGAGCACTAGATGCGCATAACACGGAAGGTACCGTTGTTCGACTGAAAGGGCTATTTTCTCGTGTTGGTAGGAACGAATTTGCGAGAGCGCGTGCTTGCCCCGGGGCACGCGCGGGTGGCCGCCCGTCTCGCCCCGCTAAAGACCTCCTGTCTGCCTATGACGGCCCAGGGTATGATTGAAATGAAACAAGCCCGTTTACGTACAATCGCGTGACTTGCATATTTAATAACAGTCCGAGCGTGTTAATGTCGATGTTGACAGAGTTAATATTCTATTTATCGGCGCCGATCACTTTTTATGAGCACCCACAAGAAATGTTATAATGATCCATCGATAAATTTTTAATGTCAAGACCTATTATTAAGTGGATAATGATCGACTAATTTCTGTATATTGATTGGTTTACAATACTCTATTACAATGTTAAAACCATTGACGTGTTTTTTCATAAAATTCATCACATTGCAGCTAGGGTTTTAGTAAAATGCAAGTTGCGTATTTTAAATTCAATAGGTACATAATAAAATTGTGAATTCAATCTCACGGTCAGTGGAAAGGTCGATAGACGCACAGTAATTAAACGGTGAATTGGCTGTCGATAAATACGGTCGGTTCGTAATTAGAAGATAACCATTACGATCCGGTAGCGACTACTGTATTTGGCCCGGCGAAATCAATCACTGAGTTAATGAGGGCCGTCTATTTAATGCACAAAGTGCCAGGCGAGCATAAGCCGCTCGCAGTACTCATCTATAAGGCGGGTCGTTATCCTGCATTCTTTGTAACTCATTACTCATTATTAGAAGTGGCTACCGTTACTAAAGCCGCGCCTTAGGAAAGTATAGATACGGGTAATGTTTGAATGCTTATATATTATCCATATTGAGTGATGATTATGCTATGACCATAGTATTTCTGAGCCCTTGCAATTCAGCCTTACATTATTATGGTGCATATATCAAGACACGTTGTCCGCGATTGGAGCTGTACGTTGAAATTTACTTCTCCATTAGTTATATTAAGCTGTTTAGCAAATTCTTCGGTTTAATATTAATATATTTTATGACTTTGTCTGTCCTACAAATAATTTAGATGTTAATTATAAATATACTTAAATTCATTTCTATATTTTATTATAAAAAAATATTCTTTAAAGGTACCTACATGTACTTATATATATAAGCCACTATCCGACTCTCAGGTCTCAGGCACGTTCAGGTACCCACGTATAAATTACTTTTAACACCCTTTTATGAGATGAACTATACAAAGGTCAAGATAAAACAGGGCAATTTACAAACATTTTAAAAATGTACCGATCAAGCTTGCTTTGACCATGAAGTAATTTATTTTACAAAAAATATTTACAAATTTTGTAAAAACTGTGATAGGTATTTACGACAAGAAGATATTATCATTATGTTTTTACCGTTAACTTACCTATATTATTGTAAAAGAAAAAAAATTATGTTTAATATCACCTTGCAAGTGACAGACAAAGCTCTCCTCCACACTATATCCAAAGGTTATTTCTTCTGCAATGCCATTTCTGTTACCCTCTCATCTCTACTGCGTTTTGTGATTGGTAATTTATATGTAAAACGGAACGCGGCCGGGTGGTGGCCGTCACTCATAATAACGACACATGAGCAGAGATTAAGAGGGGTTACATGTTACACATATTATTATTATACCTACCTGTACAACTTTCGGATGAGTGACCGGTTTGGACAACCGCGCTTGCGATGACACTGCTACTGTACATGTAAGTAGCGGTCACAGAGGCAGGAAGACGTTTCGGATGCGGGAAAAAATCTGTTGTTGTAAAATCGGAATGGGAACTGAAATGCTTTTTTTTATTATACTTTTAAGGCTCTAAGTAGCGTCCAGATGTAGACATAGCGCGATTGAGAAGACCACATACATTGCATCTGATCGCGATGCAATATAATTTAGCATCCATCTATGTTTAGTAGGTAGATACTAAGTTTTTTAAAGATTAGAAGTGGATTGTTTTTGCACTAACATCAACATATAGTAAACTAATGCTCCTTTGTTTCGTCTCAGATATGAAAATGTAACCAAAGAAACTCATTAAGCACAGGAGCTTAGAAAGCTTCAAAAACGTTTTTTAAGCACAAAATAATAAAGTAAATGAGATTGCATAAAAAAAATTGAACAACAATGTAACACGACTACCTACATGGAATCCGCCTACTCGAAATAAAAACCCCAGAGAGGCTGAGATAAGTCTGAAATGCTGTGGATTTCATAAATAACACCGTTATCTCTTCATTTGCATTAGTTGTTCATATATTTCGCATTGATAAACCTCACTTATTTTAGTCCTATCTATATGCGTAAATATGTTTAAAATGACACATTTATAAATGGTATTGAATCAGTATTTATCTGACACGTCGGGTTAGATTCTCGCAAATTAAAAAGGAATTTACTGTCTCGACCGTCGACGTACTAATTGATATTTGGTAATTGGTCGTTAGAGGCGTCTTGAAGGCTTGAACCAATAAAACGTGGATAGGCGCCATTTTATTGGCGCTATACTCAAGCATGGCAATAAAATTTCAATGTCTTGTTAGTTTGTGATTTAAATATTACTGCGGCTATTTATTTACAATGATCATTACACTTAAGTTTGACTAACTTTTATAAATCTAAAACCGTGTCGTAGGAGAAAAATGTGCGGGGATCAGCTCTGACGCACGACTATAGCTTACTCCATAAGTTATATCTTCATAAGTTACGAGTATTTGTTCAATATACCATATTTGCCGAAAATGACTTTTTAATACAAAAATATGCACGCTTTAATTTTACATTGATTGGTAAAACATTTAGTGCAAGATAAAGTATTTTCAGTATAATATTAAAACAAAAATATTTACAAAATTATAAATAATAATTATAAAACATTTAAAACATAGGTATTTCAGTTTTAAAAAGCCGAAAAACATGTTTTGAATTTTATCTGTACCGTGGCATCGTAACAATTTTTTCGAAAGAAAAAACCTGTAAAATTTGATTCATGGTAGATTGAACAAATAAGCACTAAAGCGACGATTGGTTATATCATTTCGCTGTTATGACTAACATAAGTATGTTTAGGTAGGCAGTGTGGCTTCCCTCGCATGCTAAAAACCTTTTGCGAGCAGGTGACTGACACGCAAGCCACGCACCAAAAATGGCATCAGTTGGTACCTACACATGAACCTCCACCTACGCGTCCTACGCGATCTATATTTGATCGCGAACACATGTCGACCCACAGACGGACAGACGCGCCGGCCATTATACGTAATAGATTGGTTTTTTGACCCAACCCATTGATTGTGGGGTAATTTCATCGGCCCGTGGACGATTGGCTCATTATATGAGTTCTTGATAAAATGATACGAGCATTGTTTTTGTAGTGTATTTTTATAAATTTGTTTATATAGGTTATAAAAAGATCTTTGGAAATATTACACAACAAATTTTTGATAAATAACATCGACTTACTTATGTGAAAAAGTTATCAAACAAGACGGATATGGTATTAATGTAGCTATTGTAAAATTTAACGACATGCGCCCTAAAACAATCGGACAGCAAGATCTATTGGCGGTATTCGGTTAACGTATGCTTCCTGCCGTACTAAACGTGAAGGAATAGGGCTGACGAATACGGAAGGTAGTCAAGTTTAGCAATCGGAGAGGTACAACCGAGGACAGGCAGTTATAGATTGTTGTTTGCTAGTATTTTTTTATGGGCAAAAATATATATGATGGTCCTAACCTGTGATTTCATGATCGAGAGTAGCGTAAAGAAATAGCCTATAGGGTCGACCGGTTTCTAAATTTTTTATGTTTTAATTGTTATCGGGCTTGATTTGCTGGCTTTATGATAAATTGATGAGAAAAACACACCACTTAACTACACGAAACTCTGTGAATAGTGTTATATTTTGTGCCAGCCCTACACAAGATGAGCAAAAAACTGAAACCGCCCACACTAAGCCCCGTTGAAATACAATGTCTCATTAGGGGACACGAATTTACATAAAGTGCTGTCGTAAATTAACTGTAGCGGAATAAACATATTGTATTTATATCTACTTCAGGCAGCTGCTGCTGCCTTGGTAACTCCACTGCAGGCGATGGATGTACCTATTGCTAACCCATCGATACTATACTCGTAGTATACCTAACTGTAACCTATTAACAATGCCAATCAGCACGAAGGGGTTAAAAAACAATTATCTATTATAAAGTAAATCTGTTAAAATGACTAACAATACTGAAAACTATTACAACTTAGTTGGATAAATTATTTCCATGTAAAGCTTTTTTAGTTTTAAAGCAAAGACAATTTCATATTATATGCGATTTAAGAGGCTGTAGAAAACTTGATCTATATCCTCTTTAACAATCATAGAATAAAAACAACGTTTAAACACAGCTATAAGCTTTACCAACTACTTCACTAGCATCAGCCCGTGCGGTGCCTACAATCATTCGAATTAGGCTATTGATATAAAGGCGCCCACTTGATTACACGTTACAATAAAATAATAGTGCGATTGAAACCAGACCATCACCATTACCTCCCGGCCGAGTGTTCCGCGCCGCACGTTAACCCTCCGAGATATTAATTTAAATGTACTTTGAAAAACTTTCTAACTCACCTGTTCCACTTTTGTGAGGTGGGCGCTGAGCGATGGATTTTATATTAGTGTCGCTGTCTCCGCGACCAATCTCGGTGGATGTAACACTGGATAGGAATCCAATTGTTTCGTAAGTCCCCTAACGGCTACGTAGCTGTTTTAAATGATGTTTATTTAATTAAAATAGATCGTGGAATAGTTGTAACGCAAAAAATACAAGATATTGCTGTTTCCTCGCTGAATGTCTGTGGTTTATTCGTATTGAACAAGTCCCTAAGGTATGTTCGAAACGCCGCGGGGAATTCGAATCGTACCAAGTTTTTTATTTGAACAAGTCTGAGAGTAAAAAACAATAAATGTGGACGGTCAAGTATGATGGATGCGGAGGGCGAGGCGGGGCGGGGTGGCTATTAAAAAACAATAAGGCATAGGCGGCCTGTGTCTTCAACAATTTGTATGCTTGGCCACTCATCTCTATACGTCCTGACTTTGGCTTAAGCCTGCTAAGTAAATTGCAACCCTAGCGTCTTTGGCATACAGTCTAAACTTGCTTTGTCGTGATGCAGTCCTTCCTAGTTAAGCTGAAGTAAATTGTTTCTGACGGGCAAATTGTTAATTCGATTTTAATTGATGTGCAACACGTGTCGTTATTGTTTGTGGGCGGGTTTTGTTTTGTTTTCTACACGAACGTGCGTGTCCGAAACTTCGGCTGGGTTACGAGTGATGCGAATGGATGTGACGTCATTTCGACAAATGGGTGCCGATGACCGCTCTTAAAAATAATTTAAAAAATTATTATACTTAACATACCGGCAGCTTACAAGATCATTTTGTTTCTCGTGAATTATGTGTATAGTACTAAATAACGTATTTGCAAAAACGATTTTGCTTAATCATAAATTTTTCTTTTTAATAAAATTTTTCGTGCATAGAAAAAGGTTTCTATTTTATTATCTCCAAATGATACATACTAAGGCTTGTAATGAGTGTTCTATTAATTTATTTGCAGTAGTTACCAAGAATTTCATAGAAATTGATACCTGAAGTTAGTGTAAAAATACTTGAAGTTATTATAAAAACGAGTTCACAATTACACACGTATTAGATCTTACTCCTGTCATCTACAATACAAAATATGGATTCCACTCAGTTTAATTACTAACAAGCTTGTAGTTAACTCTTGTAAGAATTGAAGAGAACCACAGATGAATAATTTAGTAATGGTGGGCATTCAAGGCTGGCACTCGCATCGAAACTTCTTTAATTTCTCACCATTTATCATTGAACAGTTGTATAAAAATTAATGTTTCTGTTTCAGGTAAGCGCATTTATAAATCACTTAGTGTGAAAGAGTTGTTCCCGTGTGCGCTGTTTGGTGAGTAGGAACAAAAACGTTTTGCGCTTTCAAAACATTCATTAGTTACGAGTATAAGAAACAAAACAGCAATAAAGTGTATTGTAACAAGGAGTTTTTGCGTCATTCCATGTGCGTTTAAAGTTCAAATTGGCGTTGAATATTTTGAAACGTTTAATTTAGCGCGCAAATAAACAATTTAGGTATATATACGAGTTTAATGCACTAAATGAGCTTTTGGCCTTATACGATGACCAATTAAATTAGTGACTAATAGAATTCCTATGTTTTAACCTATTCCTCAGTAATGAAAAAATGATTTTTTGTACCTACTTACGCTAGGCTAAGAAAGATCAAAGCAACGTTTTAAACTCAAAAATAACTTTAATCCGTTGGTTACTTTATTAGAGATGCTAATAAGACTTGAGATGAATAACGAGACTTTCTTATTAGACATTGACTAAATGTTACACGAAATGATTAAATCAGTATTTACGTTACGTTAGC
>DWQK01001793.1:0-14596 GCA_018231225.1 Noctuana stator
TGTTTTTGACGTTCATCGAGTGTATACAAATACCTTATGATGAATAAAAATGTTTTTATTTTATTTTATTTTATTATAATATAGGTATATTTTTCTTTTGAAAGAACAATATACCTATATAAAAAAAAGTTTTCTCTTCGTGACAAAAAAATGCTCACTGCTAAAGAATAATTAACATTCAGTAGGTTACATGGTGTCCAAATGGCGCTTCGGACTTCTTTATATAATTATGCTACGTACGCTATAAATAATTATTGATACGTTTAATTAATAACCATTAACCATTTGGACAGACATGGTAAGCGGCTATGGAATTTATATTATAGGTACCTACCTAAGCCCGAGGACGTATATATCATCATTCAATAATATTATAAATAAATTAATGCGATGACTAAAAAAGCAATTAATTCAATTTAAATATTATTTCATGTCAAACGAAACTAATCGATTAATTTGCCCAAAAATATTTACACCGTGGGAGACTTATAAAAAATGTGACCCACGTTTTTTGTAATGAAAAACTAATTTTACGGTTTCATAATGTCGTACAAATAAATTATAACTGCTAATTAATATATTAATTATGCAAAGCAGGTTTTTCTTTCGGTTTTTTTTTCACCCAACTGTTGAGATTTCACTTGGCACAAAAAGTCCCCCAGCCAAAGCAAAAAGTCAACCCATGCTACGCTTTATTTTTGTATGATCAATTTATTTTATTTGTACCTACCGGGACTTACATTTACATTACTTTTTAAATATTTATGATATAAATTACTGCTTATTTAAAAGCACCTATGTATTATAAATTAATGTTTCTTTAAATTTTGCGTGTTTTTTTTCGGCTAAATAACATATTTTTTCTATGTCCCAACTATAGTTATTAAAGAGAGTTTTAATGTTTTATCATAAATATTTATAAGAACCAATAATCTTTTAATTTTGATGTAAGCAAACATAATAACTATGTAAAATTATAAAAACATAGTATATACCTACCAGTTAAAGTTGGCACTGGGATTTGAAACATCCTTCACCTGAAGAATGAAAACTATATTTAACTTTAACAATTAATATTTAGAAACTAAACATCTCTAAATCCGTACATTCCCCCAAAACAAGATTACAAAAATACACAAACCCAACAATTATCACTACAAACAAACTGGGGACTTGACAACAACAGTATAATCCTGCCAAATCCGACCATAACGCATTGTTAACCCTGAGAATGCGAGAGGGGAATGCAGACCTCGCGCCATAACTAACCCTATTAAAAAGTGGCTCCAACCCTTCGGTTTTAATGTAGCATAAAATTAACCCGCGCGTCACGCCCGGTGCCTGCAATGTTTTAAGTACGACGCCGTCGTAAGGCGAAATTTGGAGCTTGGTCACTTTTTGTTCCACTCTACATTTACAGTGTTATTGTTGGCCAAACAGGTGATAAAATTGTTACGGTCATGAGGGTACGTTGCTTTTTATGGTGTTAGTTTGGTGAAAGTAGGTATAGGTTAACTTGATTTTTTATTTATACTAAGTACTAATTAGCAGAGGTTAAAAATGAGGCCTCAAATAAGAAAGGAGTGGGTTCAAATCTCGGCGGCACGCACCGAAGACTTTTCTAAGTTACGTGCGTTTTAAGCAATTTAAGCAAAAATTTAAATGTTCTTGTTTGGCAGTTTTATTAGCTATATACCTAAAAACAACCATTTTTTTATTTAATTTTCACAGAAAAAATGGAAATTTTTTGATGTCATATACCTAATAGGAAATAGAATCCTGGCCTAAACGTAATGTCACATATCTACTCTTCTCTAAATCTTCAACAAAAATAAATATCTACACCCTGAAATCGTATGACTACTTCCTGAATCCAAATCGAGCTATAAACTCTTAAATCATCCTATTAAACTACACAAGTCTTGTAAGATGTTTTATAACCGTCTTTTAAAGGAATATTTATAATTTAATTCATTTTAAATAGGCAAGTTTAGTAGTCAATTCAGTCAGATATGCCAGTGATAACATTTAATCATAGGCCGTAAAATAATAAGTTATGAACAGTTACATTAAGATTCATAGTTTCGCATCCAACAGTTATTATGTGACTATGTGACGACCAAATAAATAAGTCTATCATTTGAATGATAGATATTAAATGATATTTATTTTTGTTTAGACACGACTGTAATATTAGGTTTCAGTGGAATTAAAATTAACATTTTTACTTGGTGATATTTATAAAAGCTCCAAACAACATCAAATGAACCGTGATTTATGAAAACAAATAAGTTAGAAGGAACCTAATTATGCGACACTTTCTCTACGACATAGAGTAAGACTATTTCAGAAGCGTCGTAGACGGTCTACGGCGCCTACGATGCCTACGCTCGTACTTGTCAATACTTGGTAATAAAAAGTTCTCCATAACCCATTGTTGATATTGATTTAGAACGTAGGTAGGTACTATAATAAATGTTGTATACGTTTTAATATTTATTTTATCGATACTTGTTTTATCAATAATATATGAACATAGTATAGAAACATCTGCAATATCTGCATTGATATTATCGATATGAATGATCATTAGGACACTTTCCTTTTAAAATGATCATGACTTTTAAGAAGCTGTTAAAACGTACCAACATATATTTTACATATTTTAATTAACATAAATGATGACGTCATAAGTTCCTTAAGTCACTCTCATTCATTCACAGGCTCAGATTTTTTAATGATTTCGAAATATAAAAATCGTTTTCAAATTCGAATTTGAATTTATAAAAATAAAATAATATCAAAGAATTATTAAATGGTGAAAAAAGTTTTCAGTTAAAAAGCAGGAAGTATAGATTATAATTATCATATTAACATCACCAGAAAGAATTACATACAAACCCTTGCTTCAATATTTTCAAGGTTTGGTATGATAACAATATCATGATGAAAAGGAATTTCTGATGTTTCGGTTACTTTGTGCAAATATCAAATCAGGAACTTAATTATTTCATACGACTGTCTCCGAAGGGCTGGCGATAATGGCGTTCATAAATCTGTCGCAAGTTGCGTTATAAGATAATGCGGTCCCTGTGTTCTTGTATTGTAGGTTAGTTAGCTCTATAATTAATTTACGATGCATCTAATTCAGTTGACAGTACAATTCCGAATTGACAAGACTCATTGTGGTTAAAATCAGACAATTAAGTAGTCATTTAAAATTTTTGCTAGATCCTCTGTAAAATCTTATTTAGTCCGTGATAATAGAACTTTTGATTTATTTTATATTTTCGGAATGAAAAAATTCAATACTGAAGTTCTTTTCAAATACTTTTATTTTTAAGAAAGCTGTTTGTTATGACAATAGTACGAAAGTTTGTTTCCTAGCAGTCATACGGAGAATAGTGTGAGTACACCTAACATTTAAAAACCCAATTTTGCTTTAGGTATATATATATATATATTTTTTGGTCATTAAAAATATATTTCTGCTGTATTCTATACAATGTGAATCAAATTGTAATAATTATCTCTTACTAATCAGACCATGTGGACTGGAAGTATATACAATATATATATATACATGACACGCGGGCTACTAAATAGCGTGGAATATGACTTAGAGCAACTTAGAACATAATTCTTATGAATGAGTGAATAAAAATAAGTTTTAAGGAAGAGAGAATGGATAAAGCTAAGCTAAGTTCTTAGCTAGCTACATACTTCATTCCATTCACTCAGTTCATAGCACAGATACTCGTAGATATCTGCTTTGAGCGCATTATCTGAACATGGTCCCTTGGGGCAATAACTCAGTGCGCCCCAATCTGTGCCCACTGAGCTTGCTAACAACGATCAAAGAACACCTTCCGATCTGAAGTTGATCTGTCAAATATACCTTTACAAAGTAAAATTAGATATCGTTAAATTTTATTTTCTTTTAAAATTGTTATCTCTTGCTTTGCCTTAAAAAGCTTTCATTAGATAGCGAAATAGAACCTACGCTGATTCAAAAAATGTTTAATTCGAAAGTAATATGACAAATATCTACTAACACCTAATACGATAATTTACGATCTTTAACGAAAATTACATAAGAATCTATCTTGAGAGAATTGATTTATAAAACATATAGCAGTTTATAAAACGCAACAATATGTTAATAAGTAATAATTTAAATTAAATAGTGTCTACGTACTTACATTGGGTTCTGATGTTGTATGCACTTCCCAAGATACCTAATCTTTATTACAGATAGACTCTACATTATCAGCCATTGTATGAAGAGGATCCCCAGAGGACAATAAGTCAATGTGACGTAGGTAACATGCACTCACAATGCTTGGTTACAACAGTCAAAAACTGATTTTTAGTTTACATTCCACTTTATAAACTCTATATATTTATTTATACATAACCAAACTCTACTTATTTAAAACCATATCAATATTTATTTATAACCATAACTCAAAAAATGTATTTATTAAATAATTATTTATAAAATTAAATAAGATTAGATTCGCGGATTATGTAATTATTGTATATTTTTAAAAACCTTTTTTGGAAATTTTATTTGAAATTTTATTTTATAAATATTTAAAAAATTAGAATTAGCGGGTGGACCTCTTCCTCACTAAAAGGTTGGCAAATTTACCAGAATATTAATGTATAATGTACATACATATAAATATATTTTATATCCGTGACTCGGACAGTTACAGCCAACTCAACAGGAAATATAAAATATATATAAGTATATATATATATATATATATATATTAGGGACGTATACTCAAACTGATACGAGCACAACATGTCCAACTTGAACTCACGAAACTCTGATGTTTATCTCCATATTATTATCAGTCTGCGTAGTTCAATAGCGGAGTCAACTCTCTTGAGGGTAATCCCCTAACAATTATTGCCACTGCATTATTGTGTTCTGACTTCGTCTCTGCGGTATTAATCTATGTTAGTTCCTGTATCTCATAGAAATTACTTTAACAAGTTCCATCTAACTTATTGTTTTAGCCAAAAGATTTGTTATCGAGTAGCGGGGTGGAGACATTGTATAGGTACCTGTTATATGGGTAGATAAACATAATTTATTTTAAATCTACTTTTTGCTTCTACGAGTATTTTATACCGCGTCTCACAATCATCCGTTAGTAACTAGTATTAGTACAAAACGGTTGTAATTCTTCTAGTAAAACTAGAAAACTGTTTTTGAACCAATGTTTCTATAAAAAATACGAGAGTTGGCAACACTCTAGAAGACTCAAATTATATCAACTGTCGATATCCTTCTTCAGCTTCCTACTAAGTATTATTACAAACGAGATTCAAATTTGGAGACATAAGATGGCAAAAATAAAACTTGTAGACTTGTATTTTAAGACCTTTATATTAATTAGGCTTGTGTAGTACATACGGTGCAGTAAAAAAACAAGATAGCGAATAACAAAATTGCGCACTTCACCGATGACATTAGGAAAGTCAGTGTTGCCAACAACATAATATGGTAATTGAATATGTTTTGATTCAATGTACAAGTTACAAAAAAATTTTATACTACGATTACGACGGTACCTGTTGTAACTTCGAAGCTGTAAGTGTTAAGTAGGCACTCATAACATCGACGGCAAATAGTAACACTTGCATAGGTATACAACCTCAGACAGGATTTTATGACTATTTGAGGTTAGGAGAAAGTTATTGTGAATTACACTTTTTGTTTAACGTTAGGTCTGTATATTTCATCACCGATTAAAATCCTGATAAATAAAATATTATGTAGAGGATCCAGGCACGGCAGCGGAAGTCCTTAAAAGAACTTAAAACGGAAAATGTAATTTATAATCGACGTAATTTTACAATATTAATATTTTACTGCTTCTTTTGCATTGAGCACAAAACTGAGAGCTAAGCGCCTCGCGTAATGTATCGTACATCGATTTAATCTCGCCAACCCCCGCGGGCGATCAGCTCGAATCCGAAGTGAGCGATACAATGTTCAAAATATTGAGCGATTCCTTGAATTAATATGTCTTTATATTCTCCCCGCTGTAGTTAAGTGGGCTATAGTCAGGGTGAAGGTAGAGCAAAACGGCAAAGTAGAGTAAAGAAAATAGAGTAACAGACTCTGTGCAAGCCAGTAGATGAAGATAATTTTAGTAGATTTTGTTTGATATTAAAGGACTTTTAACCAATACCTTTAATATAAGTGTTAAGTATGTTATGTTATCCAAAAACATTACAAAAAAGAGAAATTCAAAATGTGCATTTTCACTTAGGTAATGTTATTAATTCTCGTTGCAGAAAATGACGAGATTGCTAGAAAATATTCATGAGATACAAAAATAATTGATATTTTAATCTGACATTATTTTTGCAAACAAAAAAGCTTTTTTGTTTACAACTTTTTTTAAAAATCTTACATGCTATACTTAAATATTATGCTCTATATTATACTTAAATGATCCATGAGTGGAGTTGTTGATGACTCTATAGCCATCTTACCTATGTAAGTATGTACATTTTTATAAGTATGTTCAAATAGTTAATAAATATAATTGTGTAGGTAACTCTGTTCAGAACTACAGATGAAATGGCATTCTCGTAACGTAACAGTAAAAATTTCCACAATTTTCTTATTCAATCGTCTCGTACGCATTTATGCCGACACATTATACAAATTCAATTAATGCCAAGTCGAGTTGCCTTCGGAGAATCGTTTAGCTCGGCATTCTTAATGGATCCACTTTTATGCCGATGTCTTCATCTCGATAAACAGGGACGTACTCGGTTCCAACAGAAATATGCGATTGGGGAAGTGTAGAAAGTTTGTAGCAAAATTTTGTTTTGGATAAAGAAAAGTCTAAATATTATGACAATTAGTTTATAAAATAACGTTTATTAACGTATTCTACACTTGGTTATTCGGTTAAATAACCAAGTTCTGCTATCAAGTAACTTAACAACATGACTAAGTATTTGAATATTCAACAATACTTATTTCAGTTAATAAGTTAATTTTTCTAAAGTAACTAAATACATAGGCGTTCAATGCCATGAATTAATCTTCATCAACTCAAATAAACCTAAGTAGATAAAATATTAATTAAACATAAAATTTTCACAATAGGTATATTTTCTGATCGTAGGTAAATGTCGCGAATCCGTATCTGGCGGGCGTGTCAGCCATTGCGTATAGGTGCCTATTTTGGTTCAAAATTATGACTTTATTATTGGCGGTGATTTTGGAAATTAATTTCCCGGGATCTGGATAAAATTGCGGGCGGCGCGCGACGGTCAACTCCCTTGGCGGAATTTTTATGTGTATTTTAGCAATGGAGGTATAATTTCACATTAATATCAGTCAGATGACTCCTCCAAGGGTTTAGTAATACTGAGTAACAGGTTAAGTGGCAAATATGTGTATTTTACTGGAAGAATTACGACGATGATCACATTTTTGTCATTTAATGTTAATGGAAGTTTACGGTTCTTCGTAGTTTACAAGTAGGTAATTATTAATTTAAAATAATAGTAATAGTTCATTAATAAAGCTAAAATTTAAATACAATATAATTATTTGTATCGATTTCTTCTTGGGTTTCAAGGCTTAGATAATATTGCTGTGTTATCGACCTTGATCCACCTGTTATAAATTGAATAGGGACATATTACTTTCTTGCAAAGTTTTCTAATAAAGAGTCCACTTAACATAATCCTGCTGTTAGTTTCTTTCACGTACCGAACTACTTATAATAAAAAACACCGCTTTTAAAGTTTTGTACTAGGCTAGGTCCTACTAAGTATTAGAATAAAAACTTGACATAAAAATAAATATTTTTTTGTCCCTATTTCAATTCGTTGCTCGAAAATTTCAAAACCCCATTTCACAAGATACCTCACTGTCGCTTCGAAAGTTTGTACCCGTAATAATTACTGAAGCATTCACACCTGAAATTCGATCGAAAATAATATCACCAACTACAATTACAGTGAAAAGTCTAAAATTTGCACCCAATATCTCACTTTTTACGACTATTTTAATTGTTTCTTGCGAAATATCAACAGCCTTACGAAAGTGTGAACAATTTAAGGTCGTGAATTATCGGTTTTGATCGAGTGTAGTCCCATTATGTCGTTACAACGGTACCTCGTTGCAAGTAGTGTAGTGATGGAAGGTGTTTTGAAAATCGATTATCGGCAGTCAAATATCGATAACTAAAGTAAGTACATAAAAAGTTAGGAAAGAAGCATTTTTATTGTTTAAAGTAAAGAAGCCTGTTAGTGTTCAGATAATAACCTAATCTGACCTGACCTAATCGTTAATTCGATTACCTACAACAAACAATTTTTCTTTAGATCTGTAACACTCGTCATTATAATCAGTGCTACACTAGTAACATATTTATGTAGGAATTATTTAATCGTTTTAGCTACAGCGGGTGATAGAAGCTAGTAGTTGGTAGGAGGCCGGGTTCGATCCCCGGCGCGGCGGGGCAGATATTTGAATGATGAATTTAGATTTCTGTTCTCGGTCTGGGTGTTTGCGTATTTGTCTTTCTATGTGTCCATGGCACACACGACACAGAGAATCTTAATATGGGGCTGTGAGTGTGAAGCGTTATTATTATTATTATTTATTTATGCACATGTCAAAAATCACGCGTCACGAAGTGTCAGTTAAATATCTTTTATATAAAACTTTTCTTCTGTTATTGGTTACAACTCTAGATACGAACAGATTGGTATACAAAGTCTTACATCGGATCCGCCCCGTACTTCGTTCAATTGATTCTCAGAATATAGGTAATTATAAAGCTAATGCAGATTGAGTTGTTATCGATCTGATTGGTGGCTGTTTCAGCTTTTTTTAGTCCCAAGAACTGTATTAAAGTATTAAAGTAATTAAGACTATTTGACCGGTTTTATTGACATGGAATATTACTTCGTTGGTAATGTCCCCTTTCTTTAACTTAAAAAAGGATTGATGCATAATTCGTTGAACTTTTATTACGTACCTACCTATAAATATTTAATAACAATTAACTTAAAAGGTAAATTAAATATATCAATACCGTAGTACTAAATGATAGTAATAGCAAATTCGCCATTTCAGATTATGCTGGAAACATAGCCTTTTCTTTAACAATAAAGTTTAAAATCCCATGAGAATTACTGCAGGGAACGGTGTTAATAAATTACTCAACGTTAGAAACCCAACCCTTTGGTCTATCACTCACAAGAATCTGATATTACCGCCGTAAGCAAGTTCCACTTAGATCCTAAACTATGTAATAATACCATTAATACTTTGTAATGCCACACTTTAATGTTACAAACCCTCTGGCACGCGAAAGGTTGAAATGGTCAAATTTCAAATGTATTTCGATATTACAAGGATATAACAGGCCACTTACAAATATGACCTTTTAAACTAATTTTCGCGCCGCAATCAAAGATTGTTTTATACTTCACTGTTACATTTATTATGTCTTATGAAATTTATAATAATGAAATTTATAGTACGTAACTAGGTATAAACCCATTTTACAAGCGTTAACTGTTAAAAATTCGAAGTTAGGTAAGAACATGAAGTAAGTAATGGAGTCACACTAACTACCACTGTACAGATGAGGACAAAGAAGCGATTGATGTCAGAATGTCAGCCAAAAGAAAAGGAAAAAAAGATTTAGAAGATTTTTCAAGTATTAAAAAGTGCATTAATTATAATATAAGTGTTACCTGCCACTATTAAATCAATCAATCTACCTATTTTTATATTTATTCCTAAAAGATAATTTAATAGGATAAGTATAAATTAATAGATATTATTATCTGTGGATAATAATATCTATTATATATTATATATTAATAATAATATAAGGAGTGCATTGCAAGTACCTACCGCAACGTTTGTCCCCAGTAATGGCGCGCAGTCTAATATTTTTATTTTATTATATTTATGGAGACATTCAGCCAGAATTAAATGCTACTATTCAATAAAAGCAATTTTATTCGCGATGCCTTTTATATTTCTATTACAAATAGTATAAAGGGGAATTGATACACTCAGGATGGCAATTCCTTGCGAATGTTCGTAATTTATTGCCATATTCGGGGAGATATCATCTTTATGAGTGCTGTCTCTGATTAATCTGAATAACTGTATTTTGACTTTTGTTTAGTTTATTGATGCATTGACAAATTAATGTACAATAAGTATCTTATGTTATGTATTAAAACGATGCATGAAACAATTTAAAAATTCTTAGCAAATCGTCCTGCTGCTACAGCAATTATAAATCCTTAAAGACTTCATAGCTTCATCCATTTTTATTACGGGTACAATTACCTAACAAATATTCATTAAAAAACAAAACGGAATGTAAACAACGATGTAAACAATAATAATAATATATTATTGGTACTTTAACCCAATTAAGTCACCGCGTAAAAAATCAACAGTGACATAATGCGAACATTCAAAGCGTCCACTTATCTAAATCATTATTCACTGAAACAAAACAAAGTAAAGTAGAATTATTAACTACGCGAATTTATTAACCGAGTTATACAACCATCAAATAGATACTTAGTAAGTCTCCCCTCCTCTCCCATGTGACATTAAAACATTGAGGCAGACTAAATTAAAGCGCGCCAAAACTGTTGTCTGTGGGCCCAAGGCGGTCGTTTGTTTTAATACAATAACCATAGTCATCTCTTTCACTCCCCTCATTAAGGGCGTGTTGCTGTCACGCTCGCACACGCGTATTTCTGCCTCTCTTAAGGCGACGGTGTGTATCAGTTAAAATTATGGCATTTGTTTAGGGATTACGAAATTTAGGCACTTTTAAGTTGATTCATTTAATAAACTACGTAGAAATAACAAATACATTTGTGGTTAATATTAATATTTCTTTACTTCAGAAATGTAGATAGATGAATGAATTATTTAGGTAACTACCTATATTTTTATCATTTATATCATTTTGCTTAATAATGATAACATCTGCACTGTAGCTCTCAATTAAACAGCCAGTCGTCCCATATAAAATCATTGATTAACTCACATCCTTTCACGTACATCACGATTCCCGTAACATAATCATACTTACAGCAATTTCGTTAATTAAAACCCGCACCATAACGATGTGTTCCGCGGACAACAGAACAGAAGCGCGTACCTCTTAATCACTTCTAATTTATTTAGCTCCAAAGTCGGACCCGAGTAATTTATAGATGTCCCTCTCCGGCCCCTAGTTCCAAACGGTACACCCGTCTCGCTCTCCCGGGACCATTTTTAATTAAAATCACCGGGAGAAAATTAGAAATTATATTCTATTTTCAGAAACTTGTTCTGACGCTTTGTTGGAGATTATCTCTTTTTTATGAGACCCCGGTCGCGAGTTCGTTTTAACGGCCGAAGGATTGTCTAAATGGACAATGTTAATGCCGCCGGTGTCTTTTATGGTTATGTCTTATTCATTTCAATCCCGAGACTTGATGATTGGAAATATTTTCGCTTTAGTGACGGTATTCAGTAATAGGTATTGACTGTAGTCCGCAGTATAAGTCCTGAGTTTATCGTTTTCAATTATTGAAATATCAGGCCAGACAGTGCAGAGTCGTGTCACGCTTATTAAAAAGGGCTTCATACTCATTGATGTCGAATAAAGATTTTAAATTATAGGGCTTAATCTCTGATATAGTGATTTTACGATGCTTATCACTGTTATTAACTAAAGATGTTATTATGTGTACAGGTGTATAGATCAGGAGTTTATCAACTACAGTAATATTTCACAGTCCATTGCAGCCGATACTAGAACTTCCTGTGTCGTAGTTACCAAACAATTAATGTCAATTACACAAACACTAGAAGAGAAATCTTCATTTATCATTTAAACTTCTGCTACGCTGGGAATTGAACCTAGGGCCCCATGAAGCGCTCAACGGTGTGGTGACCACCACAGCACAAGGTCATTAAAAGGTTATAATACGAGTATAGCTTCCAAAGACATATCTAACACAATAATTCATTGTTAAATGTTTTGAACAAGATTGTAAACAGTTTAATTATAAAAACTGTCTCTACATAGAGACTGACTTTTTCATATTATGTAGGTACCTACCTATATGTGAGACATGGCGCTCAATTAAATTTATATAGGAAATTATCCAACTAGTTTAAAAATATAACTTATATTAAACTATTCGCAGATTGTAATAATCAAGTCAATAGTTAAACTTTGTGCTTTCAAGATTGTGTAAATGGAATATCAACAAGTTATACTTACCTACATGCAGATGGCATTAGGTGAAATGATGTTCCGGTACCTACTATATAACCAATATTATAATTTACAAATATTTCCTCCAGGTGGCGGTTGTGACGATGACGGTGACAGCGGCAAGCGGAGACGGTCGAGAACCAACTTCAACTCTTGGCAGCTGGAGGAGCTGGAACGAGCGTTCCTGGCCTCTCACTACCCTGACGTGTTCATGAGGGAAGCACTCGCTATGAGACTGGACCTGAAGGAAAGCAGAGTGGCGGTACGTAGCATATACATACATACTTGGAAACATAATAATAGATTTGAAATTCGATAAGCAATCTATACTAATATATAAAGCTGAAGAGTTTGTTTGTTTGTTTGAACGCGCTAATCTCTGGACCTACAAGTCGGATTTGAAAAATTCTTTTTGTGTCTGATAGCTACATAAATGAGGAAGGTTATAGGCTATCAAGCGTAACGTCACAATTCTTAACGCGGGTAAAACCGCGTAACACAGCTAGTACTTTATAATCTCGATCACCTTTTACTAACACAATTTTCTTAAATAAAGTCGATGTACTTACTTAGAGAACCTCTTAAACTAGTATTATTTCTAGCAAGAGTATTGAGAATTCGTTATAGATAATCGAAAAATTGTCTCCGTCTGAAGCTTACACAGCAAATACCTTATTTATCGTACTTATGTAGCTTCTACAGACCTTTGAAAATCTTTAAGAATCTAATTCCATTAGTCTGAGCGTTTTGGTCAAAATACGGATTAAATAAGTCGGAGCGAAGATATTTTCTATTGTTTTCTACTAAGTATTAAAGAATTTAGTAAGTTGTAGTAGTGTAATATTTATTGCTAAACTCTTACTGGAATTTAGCCCCAGAAGGGTTTAGGTGCTGTGTAGTTATCTTAGTGTATGAAATAGGGTGCTTTTTACGACACACGGAATTCTAGTGTGGGGTTATAAGTATAATTCCATCCCAATAACTTATTTTATTCCATTATCCTTAATTAGGAGGAAACAAGCATGCAGGCCACCCGAAGTTAAGTGGTCGCCGCGACCCATGGTCATCCATGATCAACCTCGAATATGAATTTAAATCCTATCTACAAGTCTAGTATAAAAATTCTAATCTGCATTAACTACGAAGAATAAGATGATGATCGATATTGAACCCGGATCTACCGGAACAGTGCACCGTATCTCAACCACTAAGCCATAACTGCTCTCACAGTTCGCCATATCTATAACAAAAAAGGTCATAAGTCAATTCTAGCCAATTTCAGTTCGTAATCGAACCTTATGAGAAATTGATTACACGCAGTAAATAAACGCGCCATTTTGGCAACATTTCGATACGAAACTCAAAAGAAATATAGCCTGAAAGCTTCATAGTGTAGGCTTGATAAAATGCGATTAATAAAGCCTAGAGCGTGATATTACGGACCAAATCCAGGACGGAGCGTAAGAACGTCGCACTGTCGCCTTCAAGTTCAGCCCTAACGTAAAGCGGGGGGAAGCGAGTTGTTAATTCTTCGCAGGAAAAGAGGCGTCCGAGGGGGAGTGGGGGTGAGCGGGGGGCGTTAGAAATAGGCTACAACGTTTCTGTGAAGAATATTACGGAGAATTTTCTGTATATTAAGCCGGCGCTCCAGGGTGTCTTCACCATTCATCATACACCAGTAAATAAGGCTGTTAGAAGGCTTTTGTATTAGGAGCTGGAAATACCGTTTATTCTTTACATTTTTGATACAGGTTTTGTGTGACTTCTATCTTTGATAACCCTGTGGTATAGTTGTTAACTTACCGGTCTACCTGTTGGAAGGTCCTAGGTTCGATTTCAGAAGTTTCAATGGCGTAAAGGTTTCTATTTTTGGTGTGGATGTTTGTGGATTTCTCGTCGTATTTGTCCGTGGTACCCACGACTGAGATTCCTAGTGTGGGTCTATGAATGTGAGGCGTTAATTGTAGGTATATTAATCTGCTGTGAAGCAAGTATTGTATGAGTGCTGGAGACATTGACGACCATCTAAGCCCTCATGAGTAGCAACGCAATTATGTATTGAAACAAAACTTCTTTTCTGTTTGAAGTTGCATGTGGGGTTGCAGTGACCAGTTAAAAACAGGTGGCATGCTCGTTTGCTATTCATTTGCCTTCGACCCTTTTTTATGTCCCACTGCTGGGCACGGGTCTCTCCCCACAACCGGGAAGGGGAGCATACTCCACCACGCTGCTCCAATGCAGATTGATGGAGATACGGGTTAGTGGCCAACCCGTGTCGGATGTTGTCAAAC
>DWQK01001794.1:0-14593 GCA_018231225.1 Noctuana stator
AATGAGGAAGGTTATAAGCTATCAAGCGTTACGTCACAATTCTTAAAGCGGGTGAAACCGCGTGACACAGCTAGTAACATAATAATACGGGTCGATGGCTAACCTGTTTCAGTTTTTATTAAACCACACGTAAAGCCACTGATATTATGTAAATGGTAACTGCAGTCTGCAGACGACTATTTCCAGATACTTTAATAATATAATAATAATTTGTTTATATACAACACAGGGTTAACAAACTTAATAAACGCTTTTTATGCATGTCAATGCCAGCAAATAATAACAAATATCTACCTACTGATAAAAATTATTAGTATTGTTAATAGATATTTAATTGTTAACATTAGAATTATTTGGAAACTACTGAAATCGCCAACAACGAAAGTTATCTGTACCTTTATCGCTTTCAATATTTTCAAAGATACCTGATCGATATCCTAACTTTACCAGTTAACTATATGAGCTTAGAAACTTAAGCTGTAAAGTTGTTTTTGGCGTAAGATGCAAACAGAATCTTGCCTCCAAATACCTTCTCTAAAGCTAAGCTAACTATAAAACAAATAAGTAATCGTTGACAGAATGAAATTGTAGACTCTATAAGTAATTAAAAAGAAAAGTACCTACTCAGTTTATGAAAAAGTTAATACAAAATCGTTTTTTTTATTTATTTAAGTAGCTATTTTCATACCTGATAATACCTAAGACTTGAATGTATTCTATATATTAGATACCTACTCATCTATTGCTTATAATAAGATTATGTTTGTAGATACAAACTTGTGATTTATACCCGTGGAAAGTCAAAAAAGTTGGTACGGTTATGCTCAGTTTACCGAGGCGATAGGCCGAAAGTAAAAATATGTCGTAATCAAATGGAAAACTCGTTTTATGAACAGTTCATAAAGTAGACCTAAAACCATGAAATTGTAAACAGGGGCTCATTTTGGAGGAGCAGTAAAATAAGGATTACTGAACATTGTACCTCTTAGGGATAAGACCGGGAGAGGAATGTATACTGAAACAAAAAAAATTGACTTCAAAACTTGAAATTTGACTTCTGGACTAAATTAATACCTAAAAAAAGTAAGTTTTAAGAGGGGTTAGTCGTCCAATTTACTAGAAACTTAGAATTTATTCTTCTTACTTAAACTTGTAACCTTATAACTTCCCATATGTACTAAATAATATAAGTTACTTATTCTTAATATTTAAAGATTGAGAAAAGTCGAATGATTTCCGGCCCACAGCGCTACTAAAATTGAACCGCGAACAAAACCGCCGACAAGAGCATAATTGTAAGAATAAATTAATATTGTAATGGACCTCGCCGTGATACAAGCCTGGCTTGTACAACCAATACACCTTACGGCCGTTCGCCGGAAAATTTTTGTTTCGATCTGATAGCCGTGGTTTTATTCATTCTTTCTATAAACATTTCGTATCTTATAACAAAGCAACGATCCTTGAATTAGCAATTAAAGCCGAAAAATGCCCATACGTTTCGTTTACTAGCCTATCCCATCCCACATTAACCTTGGGTATCCTCACAGAACGGCCAATGTCAAGTACCAAAGGGAATAGAGATGTCATAAACAGTGTTTACACTTCGGTTACATTCTCGTAGCACTGGCTCTCGGCGGGTAATTGACCTTCAGACATTTTACATTTTACACCTGACAAAAGCCTCATACAGCATAAAATAGCGATACATTTTTAGCATGACTTCTTTTGTCTAAAGATTATTTTGCAAATAAGTCCTTGTTTAATTCAATTTATGGGCTGACTTATTTGTGCTGTTAACTTTGGCTGAAAAATAGTACTCACAGATACTAGGGCACCCACCGGTAGTCAGATGGGTGAACGCAAGTGTTATGTTATTATGCAAGCTTTTGCCACATTAACCCATAGGTCCTGGTTGTTATCAATATACAAGAGTCGTAAAACAAGGTCGGAGGCCCTTTGGACGACAACAACAATTTGACAATATCCTGACATGGTTAGCCACTAACCCGCGTCTCCACCCATCCGCATTGGAGCATCGTGATATTCTCCAAGCGCTTTCCGGCTGTGGTGAGACCGTGCCCAGCAGCAGGCCATAAAAAAAGGGTTACAAGCACCAGACAGGTACTTACTCTCGCGCGACCTTCCAAAAGTGTCAATTTATGACACATTCCAGTTTCCCTCAAATTACATCTCGGGTCAACGTTTATAAATATCCGATAAAATGTTATTGCCTGCGGAATGTTTTGTAATATTTCTTATACGGCTTTGATGTGGACATTGATCTATGTGGATAAAATGTATCTTGCCCTATTCAGACACATCTTATATTGCCACACTTAGACCATGTCAGCGCAAGTTGGACTCTGTTATTTATTAAGTTGACAAAATATTAATATTCCCTGAGCTTAGAACTTGCAGTACATAAATTGCAGTAGGTACTCGTAGTAAGAAAAAACAGCGGTTGGTTCTTTATTAGATAGGTATAGGTATGTGTGTTATACTTATTTGTCATGACATAGGTACTTACTGCCGTATTTTTAGTATAGGTACATGAGTTATTACCTAAGTTAGAAAATATATTATCTTGTTTTAGCTCAGTTGATTCCAAAAAAGTATGTATTTTATTTAAGAAAAACATTAAAAAAAATTCATATAATTATCATATTATATTATTATATAAAGCTTGAGCAATTAAACTACCGGCGATCCGGCACCCTACGATATTCGTTTTGACACATTACAATAGGAACGCAGAATGTAAAACTACTCACTACCTAACATCAATGGCATCCATGCTCGTTTGCTGCTAAGAATTAATTCATCACTGATCTCTATTTTTTATTTAAGTATTAGATCATGCTTGATATTATGAGATATGAGCTTAATATGAATACTACATATTTCAAGCAAAACAAAAGATAAATTTGAATTCTATTGATCATATTTAAAAATCTAACTGCGGAAACAGTTTGCAATGTTTGCATTCCAATTTTAAATCTAGCGGAAAATTCAGAGGATTGCGAAAAAGGAAATCCGCCCGGACGCTCCGATTTGAGTATGATTTGATTACCTATTGATTGTATGCATCGTTTACTATTGTTATCTCAATGTAGTGAAAATAGTTTGATATACATACATTGTTTCAGTTATTACGTCAAAATAATATTGAATATTATGAAAGGACCACAAAAAAAAGTAGTGAAACATTTAAATACTAGGTTAAAAAAGCTGTAATGTTTTTCATTGGATACTCATGATACGAAATAATATTGTAGGTGGTCATAATATTTCGTAATTGTAAATTTATATCCATCATACTTTATAATTATTATTATTGTTAATTTACTTTACTTATTCATATTTTATTACAATATCTAAATTTACAATTACAACGCCATCTATTGTACTACTTGTACAACAGTCAACGTCGCTCTTCTATCTAAAAACGGTCGACGCGTAAACTCACAGAACACTAAACTCCTTCGGAGCGTAAGCTCTACACAGCTTTGTCGTATTGTGTAGTAAGTAATATGATAAAATGTCTATAGATGGCGCTGCAAACTTGTGTTTTCGAAAACACCAATAAAAGTTGCTGAATAGTAGTTTAATTAACATCAACTGTCAGAAATATTAAAAACATAATTCAAGGAGTACCATGATTTTTTACATTAAAATCAATTATTCAGTTATTACTTAATTGTTAAAAAATTAATATCTATTTTTTAGTTCAGATTGCTATTAAAGCATGATTTTTAAACTATAATTTATTTGAGTATGTTTACCGGTAATGAGAATTATTTTATAAATAAAATAAATTGATCACATATAAAGTAATATTGATAGGACATACTTACATTTATTAACTTATCAGACTTCAAGAATGTACTCTGGAGTCAGAGCCTTATGCTTGCTATGCTATACTAAAAACAGAAAAATTGCACAGAGTTCAAAATATAAATTGAGTATGATTGTAATAAATATAGCGATCCTTCATAATCATTGGCTAAATTAGTTATCAGCAATTACATAAATCAGAACTAAACTACAACTAACACCATCAGTCACATGTTACGACATCAGATACCCGTATAACTACTGTACTCTAGCTGGAACTAAACTTGTGATATTTGCTCCAAAAACTAAGCAACGGGCAATAACTTTGAAAGAATGTTATTTATTTCTTACTGTTAGTTCATACCTCATATTTCGTATAAAAGTCAAGCAAAACAAACATAAATAACGTGCAACAAGCAGTTATCTTTGAAGTCGTAACGTTTTCGGTCATTGGTCAAATGATGCGACTTCATGTGAAAGTTCTTCGGTTACATTAGTTGCTTTATTTAGTGTTTTTCCTTTTATCTTTACGATCTCTTTCCTATTTGTGTCATCACTAACATCATCCCATCACAGTCCTACTTGTGCAGGACAGGTTCTTAGGGCAACTCCGGAATAACCTAACTCTGTTGTAAGTATTTCCATATGATAAGTATAAAAAATAACATTTTTTGTAGAAATAACTCTTCTACCTTTTATTTCCTTACTTAAGTACCTACAGGATGTATCATAGTAACATTATTTGTAATGAATAACAAAGGAAAGTCACTTTTACTAAGAAAAAAGCAATTTTATGAAATCATCATAACCAAGATTGGTTACAAGATATAAGGACATTCGTAGGCAGTAACTCAGTTTAGTGCCTAGTTGACCTCATCAGGTACCCTATTGAGCTTCAAGAGACAAAAATAGTCTCCCTATCCCTCTGAAACTCGCAAACAAGGAAACCAAAGCAATAAACAAGCGACAAAAAGTACCATTTGAGTTTCCTGTCGCGACACCGGCATCGGGGTCCGACCCTGCACTTGGTCAGTCGAGCACAGATACGTTTCAATTCGGGTCAAAATACTCCAGCCTCCCGCTCGTATCCTGATTTATTATTTGGGCGGATATTTATGAAATAAGCGAGGCGGCTCGTGCGGTAGGGCGACGACCGCCCTCGCGTTTTTAATACATTTTCTTGTAGAGTTTTTGTATCGTCAGCGAGATAACGAGCAGTGTGGATATATGCGCTTCTTTTAGCATAATTTGTTGTCGCATTGCCACTTTAACGCACGCTGGCATGGGCGTTTTCTTTTTACCATTATTTCTGAATCATGTGGCGGCCCCGCTGCGTAGTCAACGACTGCTGAACATTGCGGTTTTCTAAACGAAAGCGAAAGATTTTTCTCTTCATATGTAATTTGAAATATTATCTACTTCAAATTTACAGACCGACTACATAATTTAATATGATAAATAACCTATTTAATAATATAGCACAGACGTACCACTATTATGCAAATTTATTGCTTGCAAATGCATTTTCTTTGAGAGAGGGTGGTGCCCTATTAGCAAGAAAAAAGTATACACTATCATTCTATATTGCTGCAGATTGTTGCAAGGTACTTCTAGCCTAGTATAGTATGTTTTGGATGTTACGGGTTACGGCTTACCTAAAGATCATCATCATCCTTCTTTTGCTAAATAATTCTTAATTTCTTAACCTACTCTTAGCCACTCTACTGTTCTAACTACTTATTCATACTATAGCCACAAACAAATATCCCGTTTGTCTAGTCCCGGTGAAACATTTTCTGTGTGGTGAAAAGTTATTGTGTAATTGCTGAGTACGAGTACCATTGTCTATTACAAACAGAACATTGTACTTAGTCAAAACATTGAATTGGCGTGTCTAAACGCTGTCACTGCTCTGAATGTGATGTCTTCAACAGAGTGAACGAATGGAAACATATACAAACTATCATTAATCTTTAAGGATACACATTATGTAGGTACTTAAATTTTGAAATAAGATTCACATCCTTTTTTTTTTTCTTAAAAGAGCTACTCGTAAAACAAAATAAACGACAATGCAGGAGTCCTTATAATTATTATGAGGTAATTGCAACCTATGGACTCCCACGAGTCCAATCCAAGTCCAGTCTCAGATAGAAGATGATGCTAAAGAAAATCTTTCTGTTAGTAGTTAGGATTATCGTAATTATCGAGTTTTTTTTGTGTGGTGACTCTAAAAGAGATGGTACTAATGATAAGGGACACGAACATGATTTTATTCCACTAAATCAATTTGCCAGATACCTAACAAAAACCTATATACCAACCACTAGTCATTAAATGCTACTGCATTTCAAAAATAAATTAATCAATTAAGTATTACATATGAATTGAATGATCAATAAAACAACGATATTATGAAACACCCACACATATTATCAACATTTACTTATAATCAAGATACTTGTATAAGTATAAATTTAAATAAGCATGACCTATTTTAAACTAAGATAGGATGATAACGAAAAAAATGATTTATAGCCTCGCTTATCAGATCAACTCAGAAAATAAATAAACATGTGCCTGCCTTTAATATTGGCTGTAGATACATAAATACATAAGAATATCCACAGAAGAAAGAGACAAGTAGAGGGCAGTGCTACGAGTATATCGCCAATTATGACAACCAATGGTGATACATATCTAATTGGTAGGTAAATGTCACCCATTGTTTCTTTTCGATACTATTGTTTATTTTCTTCTTAAAAATTTTATTTGACAATATATGATTATCTTAAAAAACCAGAAGAAGTACTTAAATATCAAATAAAAAAAGCGCTAAAGTTTTGTCTTTTGAACTCATCTTAAAACGTATCCTATATACGAATTCTTACAACTTTACTTGAAAATGAGAAAGTTCGGATGAGTCCAATGAACTGTTAGTTTGCTATCTGTCAGCCACTCAGAATAAGGGACCTCGACGTATTTTTCTTTGGCTTAATGGCACTCCTAAAGGAATTACGTTTCATGACGGAGGTCGCCTGGTTGTACCTATAACCTCCCACTTATTTACATATTTCCTATACACATGCCCTACATAGACAAAATCACGGAATAATTTTATTAACGGTACAAATTGTTTGCGCTGTTTAAGTGGCTATAGATTTTCCTAAATTACCGTTGTACGCACATATAAATATTTCCGCCTATGTTTTCTTAAAGCTTGAAGAACATTGTAGTAAACCTTAATATGATAAGTCTCGTAGCAAAAGGCAAAAGGGAACGCCCCTACTCGTACTATGTAATCGAACAAATTCCGCCCAATAAAAAAATATTACCAACAGTTGAACTAAGGTGACAATTTTCAGAAAGATTAAAATCCATTCCAGTGAAGAAAGTAAACATGAACAAGTAAGTAATAATTTCCTAAAATTAAGGGATTTAAAAGGTTACTGTGCCAGACCACGTCTTGATAACAGGTAATGGAAGGAAGTTCAATTTCGTATTCAATACGGTCACAATAAAATTACTTAAATTTCATGATAATTTGGATAAGTAGAGTGAATTAAAAAGGTCTGTTTATAAAATTCCTCACGTTTACCGACCACTTATACTATACGCGTGTGGCCCGACACGCCGTCTCTTGATATTTATCAACGTTTAATAACTGTAACACATTATTTTTTAAAAACCACTTTTTAAATTCCATTCAGTCGAGCTCATTTATAACAGACAGTCGTTATCAGATCACAGACAAAAAATAACAAAGAATAATGCACTCATAGTTACGGAATCCGATAAATAAAAATGCAGATAGTGACAAATGTATTGATTTTAGTGCCAGAGAGAAATGGAGCTCACGTTCATCTACAAATAGCTGACGCATGAAATATATTCCATGTCATCTCGTAAAATTAGAGCGAATTAAATGTATTTATTTCAATTCGATTTAAATCATTACTGGTATAATTTTTTACTGCTTATTGCGAGTGATAAATATACAGTCTTAAGCCATAAAAACATATTTAACAGTCCACAAACGAGCTGAGAAATATTTTCGCTCGGCAATTCCAGTCTTGCGACGGAGATAGCTTTAGGCAGATGGACCCGCATAATTTTCCCATTAAATTAAGTTCTTACACTGCAATAAATCACTGTTCGCTGATTGAAACCTCCTCAGATGCCATAGTAATAACATTGTCGCTAAAGTTGATGGGTACTTCTTGCGAGTCGTTAATTTATTATTGACGTCCTCTTGGCAGGTACTACTTTATTTATTTGTGAGTTTGTAAGCATAATAAAAATATGTCATTGTTATTGCGATGTAGTTAATTAAATGTAATTTGTTGGAAGTCGTTACTGCACACAGTAAGTAGAATCCAAATGAAACAAAAAAAATCTGTTTTTCTTCGGTTATCTGCCAAGTGGAAATTATAATAAATCTGCCTAAAATTTTTAATTGTAAATAGTTAGATTTTTTATTTAGTAAGTACTCAAATAGTTAATTTAGTTGTACAAATGATTGTGGTTTTTATTAATTACCTTAACTTCTTAGTCTCCGCAATACTTCTAAGTTTGTAAATGTTCTTTATATTAAGAAAACGAGAATAACAGAGCATTTGAACACGGGCATTGGTGGTGCAACGGTCAATTTTCACAAGTATAGTTAGTAAAATACTTGCTCCTACAAATGAACTAAAAATTTATGGATGTATTGAAAACTTTTACAACTCTCTGAAGTCGATTCTCCAGTCAGAAGTTCTCAAAGTTATTTCGTCTATTGACCACTTTAAGAGCCAATCATTTTGCACTGTCTTCCAAAATTAGACTTTAATACCCCCTTTAATTTAGTTTTAATTAGAAAATGTGTTGTGACAAAGGCACACAGCTAACTAGCTACTTGGAGGATCTGTAAGACATAGTGCAAAAATTGTAAGTACCTAGCAAGTTAGAACAAACATTGCCAGTATATTATTCTGCCACTCTATAAACCAAACTAGTAACCAAATTCAAATTTTTTATTTTTAACCTTGCAACACTAACTGCCAAATCCCCTTCCTACATCGCTATTGTTGTCCTCTAATTTTCTCTATTTCCGTCACCACCCCTCTGCAGCCTATTCAGCGTTTATCAGATGGGACTGTTATCACTCACTTTGAGAAACACTGCTCTAGATGATATTGCATCACAAGTCGTTACCAAGTGCTCGGAAGTTGCAAATAAAATCGCATCGCAAAGAGAGCATCGGATGGTAAAATCGGTAGATGGCATCCACTTGCAGCTTACTTTGGCCAACTCTTCTACCTTACAAATACAAACTTTTAATCAGGAAACTTGTACTCAAACAATATTATTAGTATATTTCCACTTCACTCGTTGTTGAGCTGATCTTAATGTGGCCTTACTTTCTTTCTGTTTTACCTTAACTGATGAAATGTGCGATGGAAACGTTTATACTATCTTTGCCTAAATATTATATGCATTTCTCAAATAATTTAATTAAACTAGTTATGTTGTGGATTAACTAAATAAGTTTCGGAAATATCGACTGTAATATTGTAGCTTAAACTTAGCATTGCCCTACTAATATTAACAATGGATACAATGCAATATTAATTAAAAATCTATATATTTAACTTCCTCAAACGTTGTGAAACTTTACATGTTGATTAGGTTCTTGTGGCTCGCCCATTAATGTCCTAAGTAGGTATGTATTTATGTATATATAAAATATTATTATATATGAAACTTAAAATTAAATTAGATTAGATGTTCTCGTAGTTATCACTTCAAATTCTATATATTCAGGGTGTATGACCTCAAAACATGTAATTCTGTGGACACTACTACATTTAACGGTTATAAGTAGGTGTCTCCTCGCTAAAACGATGCCAAACAATAAATTCTTTTATCTAAGACACATCTCACGTGACATCAACGATGTTCGCAAGGACGGAACGAAGGCAATGGAATAAAAAACCAAAGTAACTGTCCATTGAACGAACTCGCAATAATATGAGCTAAAAAGGTGAACAAACCGTAACATTAGAACCGCCAAGGTGTGTTCGAATATCACAGATAAGAAAACGATAATGTCTTAATGGGTTTCGGCTACTGCACGCCTGGAATACAAATGTCAAAATCTCCATCAGTCAAACGACTTATAAATTAACTACCGTATCAACTGTCACTTATCTTTAACCACTAAACGGAATGCTTTTATGTTGGAGATCGCTTAGCAATCTGCTCCGGTTTTAGGAGTCTCGTTCTTTTCGAGTGGTGCGGTCGACCTCGAAAAGTGTTTGATAAAAAAAATTAAAAAGATACTCTATCTGCCTATCTACCGGAGAATTTGATCGTAATCCTACAAATACTTTAAACGCCAAAGTTTGTAAATATTTGTTACTCTTTCACGTAGAAACTACTGACTGGATTTTAATGAAACTTTACAATAATATAGCTTATACATCAGAATAACACATAGGCTACAATTTATAAAGATACCTATTGTGTGAATTGCTCGAAATTCTATACCTGCGCAGACAATGTCGCGGGTACCAGCTAGTACATACGAATATAACTTGTTATTGCAAAATCGGAAAGAAAAAAAAACAGTTATGATCATTAAATATATGTATGTCATAAAAGTCGCAAATAAACAGCTTTGTGGCACATGACATGACACCAACAGACATAATTGCATTGTATTTATGCAATACAAAATATCGAATCCAGCCTTATGCGAGTACGATACACCCAAATACGATCGATCTTCTCACATTACAGTTGTAGCATCAAACAAATATGGCGAGAATAACAATAAAAGAACTTAACAAAATAAATTTCATCAAAAAAGTGCGATCATTTATATATAAATCATAACCAATCCTTGACATGGTTGAGGTGGGAAGATGAATAGGGTAGTTGACACCTGCCAGCTTTATAAGGACATAACAATAAATTTTACTATAGGTAGCCTCTAAGCAACCTAACTTTCATAAAATTTTAGTAATGCTACTGTGAAGGCATCCAAATTTATTGAAAGTAATTAACTGTGAACATTGCGTTTAAAGTCATAAAAATTTACTGAAACTGACTCAGTGCGAAAATTGTTGAAATTTTTATTTTATTAACGACCATCTTTTCTTGAATTCAACTGCTCACTAGAATTTTAAATGCCTAGACATGGACAGGGGTTTAAGTAGTAAAGAAAATTTGCTACAGTGTCGCAGACCGTGAAGCCACGAGTGGTATCATAAAATGCAATATTACATCGTGTTACTACGAAGTTTGTTTATTAACTATTTTTGTTTATTAATGGAACTTTTTTACTATGTTTACCGATTGAACTTACCATACGAGTACTAACTTATACCTACCTAATGCTTTGATAAACCGCACCACGGCTTTTTGAAATCACTGACACGATTTTATTGTATGTGACGCGTGACTTGACACATCAGTTTGATATGGATTTATTACACGCGTGTAATTTTGAATTTACAAGCTGACATCAAGATTGAAGTCGAAATACGTGTCTGTATGTGCAACAGGATGATAAAAATGTCAGAACGTTTAATGACAAAAGTTATGAAAATATGTATAATATGCATTCATATCATAATCTTATTCATATATTCATTTTATATACAACATGTGCATCATTATAAAGCTAGGCAGAATATAAACAGCTTGTTTGAAAGGAAATACTGAAGAAAGAAACTTGACTTAATCATTTAATTGTTACACTTCTATTAGAAATGACTTTTTTGGGATAATATTAAGTCATAATAAGCATTTTGTAAATAGTTAATTAGATAGACTGTTGATTACTGAAGACGTTTAAGATAGCAGATAAAATGCAGGGCATGTATTACAAGCTCTGCGGCGCATTCAAATAAAAATAAATAACAAGGCGACACGATAAATTCGTGGAACACATCTAATTCATGCTGATTGTATTCACCGTCGAGCACGCGAGTATTCCACAATAAGATTAATCGATTTTATCCATATGCGTCGACGATTCGCCTCAAGTGAATTATGAAAAAGCTGCACGGGATATTCTTTATGTCGTTATTTACAATTTCTTACAACGCCAAAAACACGTGGCTACCGTGTGTCTCCCTCGCTTCTAGCAAATGGGCATATGCACTAAGTGTAAACATTCATAAATCTTCACGCCGCCCTTTGTGCACAAAAAAATAGGAGGCTTTCCTTCCCAATAATTCACTTTCATGCAGCTCCGACAAATTGCAAAAGTTACGATGTTGCAGAATAGAGCTAGGAAATCAACTTTGTAGAGAATGAATTATTGGAAGCATCTTTTCCGGGCACATCCCGGACAGGTAAATAAAAACAAAGAAAATAAACAGGTTGTAGCAGCTTTAGGATTTATAACGAATTCATAAAGGGCCCGTTTTAATAAGAAGCTCGGTAGATCTCAATTTGAGTAATCTTGTTTGAAAGTTAATGAACATTGTATTATTACAGTAGATATTATATTTTAATAACCATTTCATTACTTTGATTTAAAGTTTCATTTTTGTTAAGCAAATTACAGCAATTACATATACCACACGACATAATTCCACAATTTTTATAAAATAACAAAACTATTATAAAAGATATTTATTAAACGTAAGCTTAGTTAAAGAAGGTTAGTAAGATATTATGTCTGTTAAAAAAAAATTTTGGAGATGACAAAGTATGGCGTTGTCGATGAAATATAAGACAACGTAAATACTATTGTTTACATTGAGAAGGTAATTATAATAAGCATGTAAGACTAAATAGAAATAACACTGAAAATATACGTTAAACCCAACCGAGAGTGAATTGTCGTGTCAACTGCAGGCAACAGTCAGTGATCTCTGTACAAATTACACTAAACGGAAGCTTTCGTTTCAGTTGTTCGCCTGATATAAATTGTACTCTTTATCTTGTCCGTGTAATTTATTATAGCCATCGTAACTTTAAACTGTAAGAAGTTCAAAACAATCCATTTCAAAAATATATTTTAATAACTAAGATAATAAATCAGGGATTTACTTTCGGATATAATAAGGATTGCGACCATGATCACAATTTTGGTGGTTGGTGTACCTACTTCGTATCCTTGTCATAGGAGAACGCTATGGAGAATTCTTAGGCACGCACATTTCCAAAGTATAAATAACAATTCAACTTTTAAATTTCCATGAACCGGATTTGATTAACATTGCATACAATAGATTTATCTTGAATCCATGTTGATATAATTGCAATTTGTATTAAAGGATCTAAGTAAAATTTACTTAATTGGCTTACGCGAAAGTATTTCTATTGACATTCGAATTGGACTTTTTGTAGCCCTGATGTTCTTATCTATTGAATGGTGGCAAAAACTCGGCCATTAATCATCGCCTTTCAGTTCACCTCGGATCTACGTACAGATAAAGCCTGGTATTGAGGCTCGAATTTTACATTCGATAGGCGGATACAACTATTGTAAGGATCAACGATAAACTTGGCCAAAGTTATTTCCTATAAATCATTATTGTATGGGACGCAACGGTAATTGGCGCCATTCTGGAAAGGATTTGATAACAAAAATATGATTTACCTACGCTACGCATACATATTTTATTGCTTATTTGTTTAATCTTACACAGTAAGATGTGTATCTTACTGTGCACAAACGTAATGCCTGGTAGTAAATCTCTAGCCGGCCTAATTTATTATCTGCCCATAAGTACTAACCAGGTAAACAACATTTCCTTAACGGAACGGTATCTACAAACGTATTCTGCAATCTAAACAACAAATCAATACATTAACCACTATTGACTGAGCTTATGCTACGTAGGTACGTTATACTCTTATAGTAGTTAACTACATACACATTTACTCCAGCACACAGCACTACAAAACATTCCTCACTATTTAGCTACTTATCAGAGCTTTGAAACGTGGTTTAACTGGTACAGTACGCCAGAGTAGGTACCAGCACTACGAGTATCTTCATAACCCGCTGTGAAGCAAATCTTATGGCAAATTCTTCTGTTTAGGTCGGAGAGAGATTTCGGGCGATCATCTCAGTTCTCATGAGCAGTGACCACTTACAACGTACTTAGTGGTTTGCTACTCATAAACAATAAAAACTTTTATTAAAAACTATAAGAATACTCCAAGGCTCTCCCAGCTACTAAATTTCTACTTATGTAGAAATTTAAGTAGTAGTTAAGTGTAGTAGTATTAAGTGTATATCCTGTTTCATTGTGCGATTGGGATTAAGTGATGATCAATTTATTAGTAATGCCAAACACAATATCTGTATACACGATTATATCTGTATATATGAGTATATACACTATATACAGGGTTTTATAACAAACGTTAAACATTCCGGCAGTCGGCCTAAGCATGAATGTAGCGGCCCATACCCTATGTATGTTATGTCCCACAAATTACAATTATGTCATAACTTTAGACATTTGAACTACTATCAAATTTGTATCTCTACATTAAGCAGAGCATTCAACTGCGTACTATTTAGTTATTATTAGCAGAGGCGGTGCGTTTGGCAAAGCCGAAAAGCCAGACATGCTTTGAATTTTACCACATAATACACACACCCATTCCTACATATCTTTAGTATTAATAAAACTACAACCACAGAACACTAATATTACTCTAAGAGGAGAAAAAGATGGGTCTCTCAACATTAGTAATTGTAAAGTTATGGCATTTCGGGCGACACCGCAGAACTGGGCGTGCG
>DWQK01001795.1:0-14592 GCA_018231225.1 Noctuana stator
TGTTGTGGGGGCGGGAGGAACCCGGAGGATCCCTGATCCTCCTGCAGTTGATTCTGAATCGCCGTTCGACTCGGTCCCTACCTCAATACAATCTGGCCCGGGACCGAACTTCACCTGCGTAGAACTATCCACAACACGAGGCTCAAACGTACTGGTCCTCCCCACCGGATCAGGCACCCGCCCCTCCACCTTTTGAATATCCGGTTTTTGCGTATCGATACACACAACACTACCCGCCTCTATTGCACTACCAACACTCACATCGGGTAACGAACTACGGGCCGCTCTATGCTTTTCGTCGTAACAGCTATACTCGCCGAACGTCGGCTCACCGCAATCAGATAACGTCCTCAGGTCGAACTTGGAGCCCGAACCGCGCGGCACATGAGCGGACTTGCAATCGAAACCGAAGCCCTTTCCATCGAACGCGCGCACTTCATAGTCTAACTTTCCATCATAGTTGTCAGAGGAAGAGGAGCTGCCGGCTTCGGCGAGGTCGTCCTTGTGGCGCCGTGGCCTGGACCCGCGTTGGTGGTAAATGCCGGCGAAGATTAGTACGTTAAGGAGAAGCAGGAAGCAGCCGACGGCAATAGTGACCGTCAGTGCTGCTGTATAGGATTGGTAGTGTGAGGACGCAAGGCGTCGGAGTAGGGCATCGTCGTTTTGGACGGGGGTAGCGGAAGCGTTCGGAGGGCACTCTGTGGAAGCGGGGGGCGCGGGGGGTGGTTTTGGAGAGGACCGCGGGGCGGACGTACTTCGCGCGCTGTCACGGCCGATGTCCACGTTCACGAGATGAGGCACGTGCGCTCGAGATGTTGACTGCGGTCTCACCTCACCTATGGTGAATCAAAGTTATGTGAGAGCTTATGGTGGTAACAGTGCGTGTTGATATTAGTTATTATGTTGGGTTATAGTAGCTACAGTCGTGTTCATGTTAGTTGGTTGTGGTTGGGATAATAGTCGATGCAGTTATAATGAATTCGGATATGAGGTTGTGGTTTGAATTATAGTGGATTCAGTTATGTTGATACTAGTGCAACTTTATTTATGTTAGATATGAAGCCGTTGTTTTAAAACAAAATTTGGTTTTGCTGATCATGTCAAAGCGCACGCCAGATGCAGGGTCGTCGTAAACGTATACGTCTTGGAGTCATCATCATCACCATTAATATCGGTGGTGACGGTGGTAGCTTTTGTTCCCGCTGGAGACAGTATTATTTTATATATTAAGAACTGAATTATAATAAATTTTGATGCGTGGTTGATGATTATGGTTTTGCATGTAGCAGTGTTGATTAAAAAGGTGATGATAGTGGTTGTGGCTATCGTTTCATTTCATTCCAAAACCTACCCTTTAGACTCCCATGTACATACAATATACATAACATAATATAAACAATGGAATATGTTACTAAAGTAATATATCTACATTAATAATGTGTAACTGATTAAATATCGATAGTTACATTAAAAAGGAATAATTATTTCGATTTCAACAATATTTTAAATAATTGTTTCGATTCAAACAATACTTTTAATAATTATTTATGTAAATACCTTCATAATATTCCTTTTCGTTGGTTTTATCGTCCTGAAAATGGTGATGTCTCATTGCGGCGTCCGGTAAGTCGGGTCCGGGTCGGTGCAGTTGCGGGATGAGGGACAGCCACAATGACATCTTGTGGCCGCGGTAGTGGCTCCTCATTTCCGGTTTTCCGCCTAAACAACGTCCCATTTAAATTAATTGAAATAAACAACCCTTGCCTTAAATAAAAGTCTTCAATTGACTTAATGATTTTCTATGAACATTAAAAACTGAACGAAAATAATGAGATAGGTCCCTGATGAAGTCATTACTAAAATATTACTTGTAGTAGGTATCTTTTTTTTTTAATTGCAAATACACAATTTACGAAATCATGTATTTATAAAAGTCGCAACATTTAATTTATTGAATTATAAAAATAATAAGGCATTATCCCATTAGGACGTCCGGCTAAGACAACTGCATGATAAGGAACAGAAACAATAACATTTGGTAACTGTATTAGTGGCTCCTCATTTTCAGCTTCCCGCGTAAACAAAGTTCCAAATACAAATTGAAACAAACGATCCATCTCATAAATGTACCCTTAAAGTTTTTAATGAATCATTCTGGCGCTTTATGAGACCTTTATGAGCTCTTAGCGTAAAAATATGATAATATTGATAATGGATTTTTAAAAAGTTAATAATCAGAATTATTTATATTTTTATGCATGTAAACTGACAAGTAAAGTAATTGATGAAATTATAGTAATGATATACCCTTAGAATAGAAACTGAATAGAGGAGAGTACTTACCTACATGAAGATGTTAGATACAATGGATTCAAAGTACGAAGATTTAGACCTGTTTAACAATGTCAAAAAACGGGCGTACCTTTACTGAATAGGAATTCGATTTACGTGTGTATGATTTCAAAAACCGAAGCCTTCCTGTGATCAGCAGGCGTTTCTATTTTACTTGGTTAAATCCAAATTAGTTTAAATAACGTGAACAAGTCAGTCGTTGACAAATAAAAATGCAAGTAATGAGCCTTTTCAATAAAAATAACGAGATAGACTTATCAGTCGGAGAATCAGAATATAGATAATCATGGTCTCTCCTTTTTTTCACTGATTGCGCCAGGCCAAAATTGAAATAAATGAAGCATATTATGTACAACTGGGAACAACATTGCGAGGTTTGTCAAACTTTTTAATGAGCCATCACATCGGTAATGTACATCGGCTTTATGTGACGTTGATGTGCTCTCAATCTTTGAGGAATAACAGTCATTAATGGTATTAAATGTGAAGTGTATTTTACAGAACATAACACATTACTTAAGCGCTAAAATAAAAAATAAGTACTTTAATATAAAAGATCGTAATTAATATAAAGGATCGTTCATTGTATCACTTTTGTGGATTAAGTATTTGTTTGCCACTGAAAGGGTTGTCATACACATTCGGTCCAAAATGTTTCGCTTGGGATTTTTTGTTGAAAAGCAATGCCCGCCCGAATTACACCTCCGGCATAATCACCCTGGTTTATCTTCATAAACCTCGATCAACATAAATATACAGTAGATTTCTGTTAATGCCGAATAATTATGTGCTATATTATGCCCATACATTGTACCTATACAATGTTACCTGTTTAGGATACTGAACGGTTAATCTAGCGAACGCCCAATTAATACATTAATTAATTTTGCAGTGTTTTGTCAGCCACCTATGCGTATTGTATAGCAAACTTGAATAGTTATAATATCTTTCCTTTAGAAACTATACAAGTAGTAAATTAAGTTTAATTTTATTAAAATTAGTTATAGATGGTAGAGACATAAATAGTAACTAATTTTAACTATCAATGACGTACCTAATTATTCTATGGGAAAAGAGACTAATCATAAAAATAGAACATTATGCGGAAATAAATTATGTAGGTAGGTACTTAAAAAACATGTCCTATTATTTTACTTACTAATCTCCATGTACAGCTGGTTGATAGTATCATACGTGTCCCAGTATGGAGTCTGATCCGGTCCCACTTGCGGCGTTTCTCCCAAAATTGGGCTTGGAGGAGGCGTCGCGCTTGGGTCATTCGGATTGCTGTTATAAGTAAAAAGTACGTTACATATTAAATTAAATTAAATTTAATCATTACATCAGGCAACAGACCATATCATATTGTTTTGTGGTCGTTTCAGTGTAAAAATGGTAGGTATAACTACAAGTAAAAACAGTGTAGAATTAAAATCCTCAACAGATAACAAATCCAATATTGATGGAAACAAATATTTCCAACCATTTTCAATTTTGTGCTATATTACTCAAAAAACTCGTTACAAAAGAAAAGCAAATAAACTGCTAACGTCAAAATATTTTATTGCAAATTACACAATCAGCGAATATCTTTTGATACATCAAGCCGCATAGCCTCTGAACATAAAAAGTTTTTAGTCGCAAAATGTCTACAAGCCCGATTTATCAGATTATTTAAATTACATCCCGCTAAGCCGGGAAAATTAAATGGGATGGAAGTTATTTTACATTCTCGATGTATCCTATCATAGGAAAGTTTTGTGATACACAAAATTTAAAAAAAGAACGGAATTAAATCATTACATAAAAAAATCATAACAATTTAATTTCAAATTGTGTTTTGAAATCGTTCGGAGAGCCATTTGGGTAAAAAGAAGAGAAAAAATGTGTCAATAACATTTTTGCATTTCGCGCGCTTTTCCTCAAAACAATGGAATTTGAACGTGAGCACTTTCGTAAAATGATAATGATTTTAAATTTGGTTTAAATGAATATGAATGTCATAATAGGTTTTTATTAAGCTTTTATTTATTATTATAGCGACGAACCGTATGATGTAGTGGTTACCAATTCGGTCTACCATTCAAGTTCAAAAATTTAAATGGTCAATGTAGGTTTCTGTTTCTGTCTGGGTGTTTGTGTAATTGTCTCTGTATGTGTTCATGGCACAACACAAGGAATCCAAGTGTGAAGCTGTGAGAGTGAAGCGTTGTTCGTGTTATTATTTAACCTTCTGCCCTGTCGGGAACCGAGCTCAAGCTACCTACCATAAACAACTCTAGTCGGACCGTTTTACAAATAAACACTTACCCATATCGAACAAAATTAGCGATGTAGTGCATGCAAAGCTTTGACACTCGTTGTTCCTGTTGAGTAAAGTTCTGCGGGTGATGCGTAGTTGATAACGGAACTCCCAAGTAGTACGGCAACTCCTCCCCGTGAACTGAACCCGGTCGCTAACGAACAGACAATATTGAAATAGATTCTCGCACAAGTAAAACACCTTACGTGATTAAATATAATAAAGTTAACTGAACTCCAGACCTTTCCCGGTTGTGGGGAGAGACCCGTGCCCAGTAGTGGGACATAAAAAAAGGGTTGAAGGCAACCGAAAGCTGTAACATTTTCGCAATTTAAAATACTGATGCTGTAAGTAGTTTAATACATACGAACATTAATTGTGTACGATTGTTGAGAAGCGATCGAGTCCTTAAAAGAAATACGTCGCAACCACTAGGTATAAATAAAAGTATGCGCCTTGCAGCTTATTCTTGCAGCTTATACATTGTCGTTTTCATCTACATTATGTACCTAGACATTCAAGAACATCTCCTTAAACTGCATAAGCACTTTAATTACGTCGCATTTGACTTAAAATTATACCTACTGATAAAACATCCCAACAAAACTATTCCCACAAAGAGACAATCCAAGCTTAAAACTCTGCACATGGCATTAGAATTCCGTAACTGTTTTAACAAGGCCTGCTTTATATTCGTTCTCGTATTCAAGCGGTCGCCATTGTTATGCACGTTACCTGGGGATAATCCTTATCTTGCGAGAGATGGTGGAAGTGAGTGAAGTAAGTGGTGCCGCCGCGCAACGCGTGCAAGTAGCCGAGTCGTATGAGGGGAGCTGCTGTTCGTCCATCGCTTAATACCTACGATTAGTTATTGGTGATTTAGTATAATTTATAATATTATCAGTTTAGTATTTTTTTTATAAACTACGCTTAGCAAACAGGCATGCCACCAGATTTAGTGTAGTGTTCACCGCCGGTAAAGAACAGGGGCTACACAAATCACCAATACGTTGCAGACTTTGTAAGAGAGCTCTTTTAGCGCCTTTTTTCGGAGTTACCCATGTCCATGTCCACCAGGAATGCCTCAGTAAGAACATCGTTCCACAACGTCGTACGGGGAAAGAAGGATTTAGAAGAATTTTAAAAATACTTATTATAAAGGAAATTATTTTGTTACATTACAACGCCAGCTATTTAGCACTTATATACTTATGCTATGTGTACGATAGCATCGTGTAAGAAACAATTCCTTCATCTACAATTATTATACAGAATATTTCAGCAAGTCTTTAAATGTTACTACATTACTTTCTATTAAGTAAATTAACGGTACATAAATTCCATTCGCACCATTTGCGACCCATCATAATTGCATGAAATATGAGATGTACGGGAAACATAATCCCCTGAAAATAACAATTCATAAATGTATAACTCCAGAACTCCACAAACAAATTACCATACTAAACTCGAAAATATTGCTTTGAACTCCCTTAAAAAGAAACATTTGGATCGTCTCAAACAAAATGTAACCTCAGACAACATCGTAACATAATTTTAAACAAAAGATACTTGACTTCAAGTAAGTCAGGCGCACTTTATTCAAAAGGCTCTCGTAATTGCCGCACAAACGGGAGAAAATTAGAAAAAATAACTACCTTGGACCTAGACGGTGGCGTGGCGTTGTAGCGTTATGACAATGATGACGTTGAAATTTTTTTAAAGAGTATGCAAGTCTTTTCCAATAAAGGTTATCAACGGCCATCTTGTATTCAGTGTACGCTAGCGTCATTAACTGCCTTTGTACGGTGAGGGAGACGCAGTGAGTTGCGGAACCTCTTGAGGCTTACTTTTAAATTAAGACCGGCACGTAATATTGAAACGGCACGTCAACTCGTTTTCGAATTTAAGCTGTGTATTATATGGAGTTTTCAATCGAGTAAAAAATGAATTTAAAAATTATAGACGCACAAAAGAAAACTATGTTTTCATTTTTATAAATAGCATTAATACCTAAAAACTCTATTTACTTGTGTTTATCTATGTTATGACATACTTATTTATTTCCTATAAATTTAAAAATTTAATAAAGCTACGATCAAGTATTCAATGAAGTTCTGCTACGCTGCCGCTGGTCACTAACCCGGAGCTACGACATGTGAGTATGAGAAATTTAAAGTGCCGTGTAGGTACATATTATACGAGTATCTATAGGTTTTAGTTGCAATAATTTGTAATAAAATAATTCCAGATCGTATTATACATTTTTTCAGTTCAAGGGGTCACCTAGTTGGCTGAAATGGGACCGTAACTTACTAAAGATGTGTTTTTATTGTAAGTTGATTTGATACTGATATTTTAATCAATAAAAATCAAAAATCAGTTATTTAATCAATCATAATAGAACTCTTATCTATTGGATACCTAAAGCTCTCCGAAACCTTTAAAAAACATGAGCTGAAACCGTGGATTTGGAAGCCATTAAAATGAAAAATAAAAAATTACCTCTAAAGTGGCGTCGCGCACGCTGAGCGGATTTTGCACGGGCTTGTCCCAGTCGGTGTACTCGTTCTTTAGAGTGGAATAAATTTCGTTGAGATGGTAATAGTAGGCGTTGCGGACAAAGGTGCGCAGAATACGATCCCGACGACTCTCGTTGAAGCCGAACTCCAAGTCTTGAGCACTGAATTCCAAGTAAGATTCTGCAAGTAATGGCATGTCATTCATTTGCATTAATTTATGATCTCCCACTGCCGCATTCACATTTATTTAATTAAAAAGTACGATGTCCTGCTAAATGTCTCTGAGTTTTTTGCATCGCCGCGCCGCCTCGCAGTGGATGCGAAAATTTTAATATTTCAAAAAGGAGAGAAAATTTTCTCAACATTCTGTAATGAATTATGAAAATTGTAAAATTTTAGCAATTAGATTCTTAACTGATGGTAAGAAGTCGCTCTCAATGCTTTCTTTTATGTTTTTGCAATAGCTGAGATTTATGAAAGCAAGAAGTCCGCCTGTTAAGAAAGTACCTACTTACATATTTATTTAGATGCATATTTCTAGTACCCACAGTTAGTGTCGTGGCAGTCTCGATCCGTGCCGATGCTAGTGTCGTGTTGTGACGTTCAATGAAGATGCTCTGATAGGCGTTAAATTCTCAATAGTTTTCTACCATAATTATAAAAAATGACATGTTTACCAACAACGCTATTACACGGATTTCTTTAATAAATGTACTTCCTAGTTACGTGTAATTTTATGAGATGTGGCTCGTTTAAATAGTTATTTCGTGACACAAAAAAAGAAACAAAGATTGGGAATGGCTGCAATAGAACATCGATCGATGATTTTGTTACAAATAATATCATGAAAGTGGTCTGCTCCCAATCGACGGCAGCCCCAAAGTTAACAGGCTTGTAAAGATTAGATGGCAATCTTCTCGCGGAAAATTACATTTTAGCCACCGCTAGTTTGTTGAAATGAACCCGGCTGCTTCAATAACCGGTTGAAATGATGATAATGGACGACGTTTTCTTATACTTTCTTTCATAGTAGCTCGGACCGTGGAAAATTTTAGTAAAGTAACATTGTTCTTTTAAAATAGGCAAATTTAGACGAGACAAAATGAAAACATATAAGATTCAAAACTTGTACTCCCTTGTTAGTTGAAAATATAGTATTTACAAAATGTCCTCAATGTAGGCACTCTGCTTACAACTATACTATATGTATACGACACGCTTTTCTTAGCTGAAATGCTAGGTATTTAATACTTAGGTTACACACAACACAAGTTAACTCATACTTTAAGTGGAACCTTACGTTTTAATGAATTAATAAAGACTATTTATATTGCAATGTTCAGCTGAGGTGTCTCAGCTTATCAATAGGGGCCTTAAACTGTTATCGAGTCTTGATGAGCGGTATCAAACATCTGACACTGATTGGCCATCAACCCTTATCTCTAACAACCCGCATAGGGACAACGTAGTGGAGCATGATCAAGGCTTTTTACACTTGTAAGGAGAGGTCTATGTCCAAATGTGGAATTCAAGAAGGAATTGGTGGCAAACTCGAACTATTTATTGAACTCGTACCTGATTAAGATTGTAGGTAGGTACATATTTGTATCATTCGATCGAACGATTTTATTGTTAAAATTGGTAAAGACATGCACGCCTACTTCAAATAGGATTGAAGTCCTTATCGGAGATCGAATGTGAATGAAAAATAGTAGCCTCAAATTTTACCTGATATCACGCCTCCACAACCAAAACACAAGAACCTGCGTACTGCGGCGGGGTATGAAGGTGGCGATCATACCCCCCAGACGAACTGTACAAGTTCTACCGCCCATAATCTACTTACCAGTTGTAGTGAGTCCAAATAGCAGTTCCCGGTGAGCGAAGTCGGCGAGCTCATGCCCGGCCGCGGACGCGACAGCCGCCGCGCCCGCGCCCAGCCGCGAGTTGTCCGTGGGCGGCGGCGCCTACGAAACAATACGACTCTACCACGTCACTATATGCCACAACACAAGTATAACATGTACAGCACAACATTAATGAATGAATGAGTTGAACATTTTATATGTCTAGATTACAAATATAAATAAATACATATGAAAATTAATACACGATAAAAAAATAAATAGAGGAAAAGAATATAATAAAAATGTAGAAAAGATAATAAAATTCATAGAGTATTATAGCAATTTAAGGCGTAAAAATTCACCTCTTGTAATAGCAGCCTTAGATATTTTATTGTTTAGAAATTAATTAATAATTAAAATTAAAGTGTATGAAATATCAGACTTGGCCTCACTGAAGCCCATGATAACGTAAATTATAATAATATTATACCTATTTAGTGCAGTCTACAACTTTAATTAATATCACTCGTTGAAAACTACTCTCAGAATGAATAAGTATTGCACTGTAACAGTATGTTAAAAGATCATGGCAAAAGAACAACATTTTACTTTTCTATGGACAAGTCAATATAATAGTATATAGTGTGGGCACAACTTACCGATGAAGGAGTAACAATGACGGTGCCGTCGACGAAAGGCGCAAACCCCGGCAGGAAGCGCGGCGGGCCGAGCCGCACGGCCAGCAGGTCGGCCAGCGGTTTATTACGCAGGCACGGGGCTAGGTCGTCCTCTTGCAAGTCCCCGTGGCACCCGGTCTGTTCTGCTACCTACGTACGTTAGATATATGGACTGTATGTAAAAAGTATAATAGTACCTAAGTAAATACAGGTTAGTACCTATATGAAGTAGGTACGTATCCGTTCCGTCCAAATTGGAAAGTATGTACTCGTATATAAAAAATATGTTGTGAAATATAGAAATAATTCGTAATCAGTGAGTTATTCAACAGGAGACGCTATAAAATATTCAGGTATTTGTATAAAACCCCTCTTTAGTTAAACTCTAACACTGAATACCCGAAGTTGGTTTCGTTTAATTTTGTAAGTAGTTTGAAGTAGTCTTCTGTGTAAGATTGAACGTGCTCCGTATGCAAAGTTGGTGAACGTATAAAGTTGTAAATGCCATAAAACTTGGTATTGTCCTCTTAAGATAAATATATGTATGTAATATTAAGGAAAACTTATCAGTTATTTAAGATAACCATACCTCTGTGTGTGTGGTTGTACATTTTATTATATTTTTATCATTAGTTTTAACAATTGAAACTAATATATTTTGTTAATATGTTGCATAATTACAAACACATCAAAGAGGTATCAAGCACAATATATTATAAATGTACCTGTATATTATTAAACAACATGTTAATAATTAAGTTCATTTTAAACATAATCACTGGATTATCATCTGCAATAAGCACTTAAACCGTTGTCTACTTTGTATCACATATTGTCATTTAATTAAAAACTGTGGTGTGTTTAAGTAATGGAAATCTCCATGAGTATTTACAAGAAAATAAAAGAAAGCTTACGCAAGCCGCTATAAAATGCACTGCAAAAGTATGTGAGGGTAACAAAGAGGTCGACAAAAGATAATAATCCCTGAAAATATTTCCAGCGACTCACTCAAAACTAGGGCTCAATATCCCGTTAACTTGCTCTTACCTACCTTTCTTTTTACTGTAAGTGGCTCCCTCTGTAAAGCCCATGAGCTTAGACCCGATCCGCTTAACAAGATGACTCGCTTCAGTAGTTCTGAAACATATAACCTAATTTTATTCGGCTACTTCGATAGAGTTTTAATTTTGATTAGGTATTCCAGTGTCGGAATATTAATAAAACTTCAAAAGAAAAAGAGAAGACATTTTAACGTAGATTATCGTATTTAACAACTTAAACAAGTAATTTTTTGGGATAGGTATCTATTCATAATCTTGTACCCAAGTATAACTGTGAGAAAACTAGCCTTTAATTCATTCAAAATCTGGTCATTATAATCTCATTACGCAAAGATTTTGAAGGCGAAATGTAAAAATATAATAAAATCATGCTGAGACCGGTCTAATTGCGAACAAAAGCTGGCCGTGCGTCACTCGTGAAAGGATGATGTGATTCAGTGTCTTATTTAGATAGGTATATAATAGCGATTTTCGTAGAGTACGTAACTTGAAATATTACTTCATTGTAAGAGCTCGTAAATTTGTATACTATTCTTGGCTCTAAACACTTACTTATTTTCGTTTTTCGATGCAATATTTTTGATAAGCTAAGAGTACCTCTAGCAACCGGTGATACAGCGAGGAAGTTTGCCAGTGCTGCTCCTGTTCCATGGCCCATGATAGTAACTTTTTCAGGGTTGCCACCAAACGCGGGCAGATTTTCCCGCAACCAATGCAGTCCCGCCACCAGATCCATAAGCCCGAAGTTACCCTGCGCTGACCCTTTACCACCAGTCTTTAAAAAACCTACGAGGAACGATATCCTTATATTAATTTTAGCAAGAAAAACTACTCAAATTACTAAACTTACTAAACTCAAATAAGTCAGTAATAGTTATTGTATAAAGTAATACTAAACTTAGAAAATACTATAAAACATAAAATAATGTAATATTATAATAATATGTTGATTTTCAATTTCAAAACGCTTATAATATAAAATTTCCCGCTTATGATGTTTTTACAAAGCCCCTGATAAGATCACACTTAACGAAATCACACGAACTAACAAAACAAACAAATTAAACGGGTGCTACGGGTAATACGTAACGTTGTCTCTTAGTTGACACAGATAAATGGTTTAAGTACTCGAAGTCGTCTCTACAAATAGGATAGATATAGAAACCGCTCGTTCCTGTGTAGCTTCTTGTATTAACCATTCTACCTATGTAGTGCGGCTCACAAGGATAGGCCAACAAAACCAGAAGATAATAAACATTCTTCAGAAAAATTTAAATGCATTCATGATTCATAACAAGAATTTTAATATATTAAGCAAACCTGCTAACAAAAGCTCGCAGATGCTAGGCAATTAGTGCAATCCATTCACATTAGCGGTATTGCTCCAGCCCCACTTAATGAAAGAGCTACACTCAGCTTTATCACAGTAGATTTCGATCGCAGATCTTCGGTGGTAATATACTTTAGGTACACTAGGAACTTAGAAAGAGAAAAGATGACAGAACTCGTACATTTCTTAGTGCGAAAACAAGCATTTCAACTTCAAATAATATGCGATTGGTTGAAAAGAAACGACATACTCGTATTGTGACATTTACCAATCAACATCAATATATTTTGTTATGTTACAACAATCAGCTAATCGCAATTGAGTCGTATACCTATGCCACTATTTTCATGTAACTGACGTGCACCTCACACTAAATCTCTTGTTTTTTCATATTTACACAAGTAAAATCTAACAATAATAATAATATACTACGGCTAAGGAAGTTCTAAAACAGCAAATTAAATTGTAGTCATTACTATGGTCAGTCTAGCTTCCCCTGGATAGAGAATTCCTTTAACTACAAATTTCGTACGGAGCGTAAGCAAGGTAGGTTGTGCTGCCTTCAAATTAAGGCCTACATCAAAGTGAGGGAGGCATGTTGTAAATTAATTGTAAGAAGAAGAGATGTGGAGGGGAGTGGAGGCGGAGCTACAGGTCAAGAACAGACTACACGTTTTGTGTGAAGAATAAGTCTTACTCTGTGTCTGCAGTCCGTTTGTGAAATGTCAACGAATACCTTCAAAAACGTGTCTGTTATGCTGAGTTACCCCCTTGTTTATAGCTGAACTTAAAGAGTAAGAGTATTATGTACAGTTTAAGCTTGTTTCTATTTATGTATCTTCCTTCCTTTATATCATCTTTGCCATTTTTGATTTTGTTTGTGTATACTTTTGTTGCTCGATCATTATCTTCACTAAATATATTTATTATTTCTTCTTATTTATACATTTCCCAAACTCTGCCTTTTTTCTTGCATTAGAAGCAATGAGACTGCACGAGTATTGTTCTTCTGTATGTCTTTTCTGATACTTTTTTTGTTGTACAATAAACAGTATTATTGTTGTTGTTATGATTTACATACTCACCCAATACACCTAACCTAAAGTTGATAGTGACTACGATGATGTTCCCATGTGCGGCTAGTGTGGTTCCGTCGTACGCGTTGCCCGAGCTCCACTCGTAAGACTCGCCGTGTACGAACACCACACACGACAAGCCCGTTCCTTCATTCTCGCCTTTGGTCCACATGTAAGTAAGTTACCAAATTAAAAAATCAAACTTAAATTAAGTCAACAGTCTATTATCATAACTAACGGTTTCATATTCAGGTACTTTTTTCTACCTGTAAATTCACTACAGGCATAGTATGTGACTACCACATCACAGCAAGTGCACGGCAACAACCATTTGAATTTGGCACATACCTACTTAGGAACGAAAATACGAGTATTATGAGTAATTGCTTAGGTAAAATTACCAATGTATAGTGATAATAAAAATTCACTGGTAGATCCAAGTATCTTTTTGTTTTCTTTGTCATTTTCTCCTAGTTCTCTTACTCTTCTTTCTTGTGGTACCTTAGCTTTGTTCCGTAGATAAAGACTGCCTCAGCCTCACTTCCGCACTGCTTGCAGGGGGCTTACTGCACTGCAATGCACTACGGAATTGAGGCCTCGGCAGCCGTCTCAACATCTTCTTTCTTATTATGTGTCTTCTTTCTTCTGTCACCCTTTATACTCAAATACTGATTTTACTTTATACAACGTTATGATGAGCCTATTAGGCTAGATCTTAATTAATATAAAACACTCACAAAGCACTTTATATAAGGAAAAAAGTACTAGTATACTCCTTTACTCTATATCTATGAAAATAACTGAACCCTTGTGTGGCGAAACGAAAACATAGCGATGCATATTTGAAGAGCGGCTTATTTTACGGACAGTGAATTAGAGGTGAAATGGTGTGAATAAATTATGAATAAGCCGTTGGCAAGGATTAACGGGCGCCACGAGACCTCGCCGCGAATCACCGTTCTAACAGACAAAGCTCCATTATGATATTATTGTTCTATTCCAGACATCAGATGCTGCCGCAATAAGAAAAGCAATTGGACCAGAATTGAGTTCGGAGCATTGTGGATTGAACAGATAGACCTCCTTATTGCTGAAGCGAAAGTAATGTTGGTATCAAAATAAAAACGATTATTGTGACTTTTAATAAGCAATACGTCAAGTATTTTGTTGTAAATGCTACACGATCCCATTTATGTTGTTTTTCCGTCTCCTTACTTTATATTTTATAACTTTACGCTGAAGAAAAGATTCTACAAAACTATACGAATAAGTTAGGCAAACTAACTTTCATTTGACTTATATTAAATGTATGTAAATACCTTACAATGAATAAAACAATTCGAAATTTTAATTGCAATGACGCAGATCCGATACCCATATTTTACATAAAAGATTTTCTATATAAAATGCTTACCGTTAACTGGC
>DWQK01001796.1:0-14588 GCA_018231225.1 Noctuana stator
AAATCCTATCATATTGGATGCCTACATCATACGAGGAACACTCACTCTCCAAGTTTCAACTCTACGATCAGCGGTGAGGGGTTGTACGTTGACACGTCAGTTAGACATGCAGGGCTAAGCATTTTATGTGTTTTTAATGTTGTAGTGTATTCTACATATGGAATTTATGTAATTATGGAAAAAGGTCGTTTAGTTTTTATTCTAGTATAAACTTATACCTTTTCTTACCTTTCGTTCTCATTAACAACGTGTAAGGGTTAATAAGCTAAGAGTTGTATTAACGTTTTAAAATTTAATTTAAAATGTACGTTGCAAATTGTCATCAGCTCACGATTTTTATCTAAAGTACAATCGATACTAAAAGCTTTTTAATAACAATTACATATTAACATTCACTTTTGTTACCGTTCCACAATATCTTAGTAATCACGTTTTAATGAGGAGTACTTAGTAATTTTAGTATTAAACTTTGACCTAATTACGTCTGCGATGATCTTCGCCACAATCTCAATCAAAAGTACTTTAAAAGCAATCAAATTTGATCAAAATTGCACAACGAGATCATTATTCGAAATTTGATTTTAAAATTACAGAAGCGTAAGTGAAAAGAATGCAATTATTATTTTACTGTCACCTTGTGAACAGATTAAAAATCGAATTCGGTCTCATATCGTTTAATACGTACATAAAAATTTCAAATAACGGTTTGGAACTTCGATGGACGTATGATCAAGGGACCTTCGTAAATATGAAAATACCGTATGGTTTCGTGAAATGTATGTATATAATGTTTTTATTTTAAAATATTCTTCGCATCACATTCAGTGATAAATGCTAAACATCACTGGAATTAATAACGACTTGGCATCGACGTGTCGCGGACGCTACGAAAATGGCGCCTCGACGGAAAGTGTACTGCAAGTCTGTAGGCTGAGAGCTTGCGATCAGAATATGTTCCCGATTTAGTTGGACAGAAAATAATTTATTCAATATAAATGTTGTATTTGCATAATAAATGATGCATTATTATATCGGAAATAAAGTATCAATTGAATCATCGCCAACTATTGTCTTTAACAAAATGTTATGTGGCAACTTTCAGGCAAGGTCTTCTTAATCTCTATGCCAAAGTGTGGAAGTTGATTAGGAACGAACTAGCTGAATTAATTAATGAGATTTGAATTCACAATGGAAGGGGAGTAGAGAGGCTTTTGCCCTGCAGTTGGACACCACAGGCTAATAATGATAATAAATTCACTATAGAAATAGCTTATGACGTGAGAAATCAGATTGATTCAGTCTTAAATGAAGTTAGGTTGTTAAATTTGAGGCTACGCAAGCGTATTAAAGTCGTATAGTATGCTTGTCTTTTGTTTGCAGGCCCTCAGCCTAGCCGGTCGGTCGGCTTGATAAATATAAATAGGCTCAATTAGCGTTGATTTATCAGCGGGCCGACGGATTAAAGTCAGCGATTAATACTGACATCTGCGTCGATCGATCCTCACCGACCTTTAGCTTTTCTCCGTGACTGTACTTATCGGTTTCGAACCGATTACGATTATCGATGTTGGGGCTATTTGTTTATTTGTTCTGGCTGGTTTCATTTTATAAGCACTGGACGTAGTTTTGATGTGGCAGGCTGGCAGCTGTTCACCTGTTGACATAAAAGCGACTGGTAAGGTGTGCATTGATCCTTCTTTGTGGAGTGTGTGAATAAATTTAATAATTATGCTAATAACTAAACTTCTTAAAAAATGAAAATAAGATAGGTGTTTTTAAAAAAGGAATAGTAAGTTAATATTAAACGTTGTAACGTTTTTTTCCCAAACAATTATCCATTTTATTTCTTAATTCAAATTGTTTTTTTTTTTTTTTTATTATAAAGTCATTTTCCATTTAACTTTTTCCAGTTACATTTTTAAAAACAATAATTTGTTTTTTAATTTCAATGAGTAGACAAAATGTGTTGTTTTTTCTACTGTCTAAGATTTAAAAAAAAATGTAGATGGGACATATTGTAATAATGATAAAATAGCTATCATCTTGTGTACATTAACCCTCCGGCTGCCGCACTATTGTTCATTAATTTTCATCTATTTGCGCTGACCTCAAGGGTTAACGGTGGTCATTTTTTTGCGCGACCTTTAAACTTGACTAATCATATTTACATTTTCAAAGCTGTCAAATAATTTCTAAAAAAAATATAGACGTTACGATGACGACGTTTAAAAATTACGTCCGCTGTCATTATTTACTGGAGATTATGAACGTACTTATGCGGTACAAATTGTTTCCGTTTGCCGACGCAATACAGTAGATCGGTTTATTTTCCTTTTTAGAGCTAATTAAGTTTTTCGTTTTAACTTTTTTTTTTACTAATTAATGTACCTATCAGATATTCAGTAGAAATGAGCACTTAATTGTGTTATTCGACTTTGGGATAGATCTGACGTGGACCGGGTTTTTTGTAGAGCGTATTTCGTAGTAATTCGGGCTGAGAATATTTTAGAAATAATAACTACATCGTTTCTTTTGCTCGGATCCGTTAATATTATACATCATATGTACTTACTTAGCGACATGTAGGTATTAAAGATTTGTGTTTAGTTTAAAACTGCTATTTAAAAAGTTTACAGTCACTGATGATATTACGCTGTAGTGCATTCTCATATTTATCGATGTCTATCTAATTATACCGGTTTTTAACTATATTACACATTTAATTACAATAATTAACTTTAAGCTTGTAAAAATTGCCGCTCATACTATAGGTATAAATATAAATTAATCTAGAAGCATATACATCACTCAAGAAGATATACTTAACTCAGAAGGCCGTGGTGTGTATTGCAAATCGACCAATTTACTTATTGATGCCTCTTAATAGGCAACCTAGTCTGGTCTGCAGGTCTTCCTAATTTGGCTTCGTCTGGCCATAATCGAATAACGTTGTGTCACGGCGTCCGGTTATTTTCAGTGATCCGACTCCGTCTTAATGTGCTGTTACGTTAGTTTGTAGAGAAACGCCCTTACTATTGGCGTGGGAGTAACTCGAAGTTTACTCGAATTGAAAGTTTTGTTGTAGCACATCCGATATCCTTACTAAGTACCAACCTACACGATGATCGTGCTTAAATACTAACATATAAAGGCTAATGACAATAAATAAAGTACTCAGTTACCTATAAGTAATAATTTTAATACTTCTCAACAATGATACGTTATTTTATGATTGAATCGAAGAAGATAATACCAAATACTGTGCTACAAAACAAGAAAACGTATTAAAATATTATATATGAAACACCATACTAAAAGCCTTTTAATCGACGATAATACAATTAATTCACCACAAATAATGATATTAACTTCATGGGACACTTAAAAAATTACAATTTACATAACAAATATCACGTACTACATTAAGATTCTTAAATTAAGTGCTTCTGATTCCCGAAGCAAGTGAAACATCAAAATAAAAGTCGATCGTAACTCACGTAACAACAGATACAAATCGAGAACCAGTGGTAACGGCAACACAAGAGTGGTACAAGATCAACACACATTAGCTCTCAGCCGGTCGTCCATTGTTTATTGATGCGGCGACAAAAATACATCGACACGTCGCGCGGACATCTAGAGCGATCTCGCAGACGGTGTCGCCAGACACGCACTAGATACAACTTAGAAAGATAAATCGAGTTTAATAGTCGGAACTCTATATCTGCGCCTTCTTGCAACCTCTTTATTGCCCACTGCTGGGCAAGAGCTCTCCACAACCGGGTAAAGCCTAGAACATACTTCACTGCACTGCTGTACAATATGATCTCTGCTGTACATTCGCTCAGCGAATGTTTAAACGTATAATTTACACTTATTACTTACTAGCTTTGCCACGCAGTTTCGCCCGCGTTAAGAATAGTAACATAATGTTTGATAGCCTATAACCTTTCTCATGAATGTAGCTATCATATACAAAAAGGATTTTTCAAATCCGACTTGTAGCTCCAGAGATTAGTGCGTTCAAACAAACAAACAAACAAACTTTTCAGCTTTATATATTAGTATAGATACGCATATGGCGCCCACGCATTCGAACTAATCTACAAACGCACACGTACGTAAACTAAATCTATCGTTTACCACACTGTAAAATTAATGCTGTTTTAACGCCTCGTAAAACCACATTGAAACGTCCAATTTTGATATTTTATTGTCCTCTAATGGTGGACAGAGCAATAAAAACTTTGGACAAAATCTCTGTTCGATCTACAATCATTATACTGTAATCGTCTAAATAGGGTACTTGTAGTGCCACTAGCGATCGAACGATAAATCATGTGATGTGTGAGACGTCCCTATAGTAATGTCACAATAGGTTTTTGTATATATCAATGTATTCTATAAAGGGTTCTATTAGTAAAAAATCAATTGTTTTAAATGTATGCCTAGAACTCTTTAAATTTTGTGATAATATACTCCACCACACACCTCCAATGCGAATTGGTGGAGATACTATTGTTCTGTACGATACTGTACCTGTCGATAGCGGCTGCGACCGAAGGTTTTACGTGGCGGGTGACCACCGTCAGCTCAGAAAACTTTCTTTTCACTTTAAAATAAATCGTTCGTGGTATTACAAGGCCTAATGCACAACTATTGAATTCAGCTATCTGACAGACTCATTTTACTTCTAAATGCTTTCGGTTAATTTAAAGACGCTCGTTACTCGCCTTCAGTCAAACAACAGCACTAACAACCAATGTTCTAAAATTTTTATAGATCTCAAATTGCATTGTTAATTTTGATATTAATTTTAATGTTCCCAATGGAATAACTCGATGGTCATCAGAACTCGATTGGATACTCAATGTCATATATATTTTACAGCTTTGATGGAAGTTATCAAGTTATCTTGTGAGAAATACGTTTAATTAAAAAGTCGTAAACTCGTTCATTCCTAATTAAGTTTTTTCGGACCTGTTTGTGAACCAGACAATGTTTGGACCAATAGGAATGTGGACAAAATTCACTAAATTACTTTCTATATTGAAATAAGTCCTATCCGCTTATAGCCCCGCTGGTAGTGTGGATCGCAAGTGATCTCACTGTTAAGCAACCTTGGACGCGGTCGGTACGCGGATGTGTGACCACTAGTGGCACATTTCATGCGCACTTCGTGCTTCGGAGGTCACGTTAAGCCATCGGTCCCGGTTGTTATCCATAGATAACAGTCGTTAAGTCTGTTCGGATGCCCATTGGACGGTTTGACAGCATCCGACATGGGTTTCCACTAATCCGTATCCACCAATCCGCATTGAAGCAGCGTGGTAGAGTATACTGCAGGCCTTCCCCGGTTGTGGGAAGAGGCCCGTGCCCAGCAGTGGGACATAAAAAGGGTAAAGGCAAGTCTAAACAAGGCCACACTAATACATATTTGTCGTCAAAGATTAACGTCGTTAACAAACTAACTCTTTATATACAACTCTTATAGTACAAATACAATCTGAACTTGTTTCTAGCCTAGCCTTAATGACCTCCGATAAAACTAGGCGTGTTCTGGCAACACTTACCGTTTTATAAGCAAAGTGCAACTTCAAAGCATCGGCCGAGTTAAAAGCCAGTTAACTAGGAAGATAAAACAACACTAGTTGTAGGGTGACCACGCGTGTTTATGGTTCGAACCGTTGTGTTGGTCAAAACTACTTTTCGATTTAATCAAAGTTAAGTAGATTTTTTTAATACTAGTGATTAAAGTCAGCCGATAATCTTTAGCGGTAGTATCTACGTGTGACCTGCAAACAATAGGACCTTTGTCCTATTTGAGACTAAACGTATGTTTTTATAGATTTTAGTGAGTTAGCAATAGGTCCTGCACTGGCTCCTTATTTAAGCTAAGCTAAGGTGGCTATAATTTCTAATAAGTGTCAGTTTAATTTAATAAACTGACGCTCTGAATAACGTATTGATTAGATATAAAATTGCATTGAAGCAAAAAAGATAAAATTGTTATTTAAGTCACCAATCAATTAAACTTACCATTTTAATTAATGTTCATTAAAGTACCATTTCCAATAATTAAAACAGATGGTGAATCTACTCATTACCTACAGGTCCTAAACCATTAAAGATATTATAGTTTAAGTCATAAAAAGTTATGGAGACCAATATTTAAATATTTTTCAACGGTGAGAACTATAAAATGAGTGTATTTAAAAGAGTTTAACGGTTCAAGTGACACGCATGTAGGCGGCATGCGTAAGCGCATGGATTATTGAATAAGAAGCAGATACATTATTTTTGGATTATAGAATTGCATGCTACAAACAAAATGTCTACTACTTTTCTTTTTATTTCTGAAAAGATGTTATAAAATGAAGTTTATTTTATGTGTCTGCCAGTGATGTTACCTGCTCTAATTATTGTGAAGGTTGCCAGATGGGAAGTTAACATGAACGCTCATTAGGTATATTTACATGTTTATTAAAATAAAATGGCTAATTACTTCATACGAATTCATTACACGAGTACTTGTTCTCCGTCTCGATGGACTGGTGACCTGATGAAGATAGCGGGAAACCGCTGGATTCACAGGATGCAGGGCCGGACGGAGTGGCGCCAACTAGGGGAAGCCTACTCTTATGTCCAACAGTGGGCATCTAAATAGAATACAATAGAATTAAGCCTTTTTTAATTCCATTTTACCTAAATGTTTACGAAGCCAGATAAGTCTACCGCCATACGATACGACAGACCGTAACAAGACCGTTTCACTTTGAGCGTAACCGTTAAAAACTATAATTAGATTCATACTTTCATTTGAAACACCGCGAATCTGACGTTGATTCATTGAGTACATATTCAAATGAGTAAAAGAGTTTCACGCACCCTCCTTTAGCGTCGTGGGTACGTCATTCCGTGACGGCACGAACGAGCATGAACGTTCGTGTTACCATCGACATGCGATCGTAAATCCAACGATAGTGACGCGCAACCGACAAATCATTCAAACTCACATCGAACGTAAATGCGCCGGCGCAACGCATTAATCATTGAACGGAAAACGACCGCGCGCTCGCCATTGGCCGCTTCTGATCGAACAATTATTCAAACGTTGTGCCCTGATTGGCCGGCGGAGAGTTTTTTAACGTTGACAGCGTGATGGATTCGTCCCTTCGACGCCTGCGCAGGCTGTACACGCATTGTGTGTGTGATGTGCATACGTAGACAACATGTGCGGGAGTATATTATGTTTTTACGGTCTCTTAGACTAGCCACCGTTTAGACGCGCCATTAAACAGTGAAGCGTTTTTTGTGCGTTGACTGACTAATTGGTTATCAAAATGATTAATGTGCAGTGATGTCGGATACAATGTTAGTCGTGTAAGAAGAGGACAGCGTATAAAACATCGCTTCCTGTTCTAATAAAGATATGTACGGTGTAGTTTGAGATTGAACATGACATATGAGATATACTTAACAAAAATGGCGTCCAATATTAACTTAGCATTATTTTATAGGCCAAAGAGTTTATTAGATATACTATTTAAATATATTATGAAGCATAATACTCTTATTACTTTTATTGCTTATTCTTCATTAGATTTATCTAGTGTCTATTGTTATTAATTAAAATCATAATATAGTCGTAAAATACTAAATAATAAAAATTTTATTAGCGTTTAATCTGCACCTATAAGGATAAGGTAAATATATCTACATATTGTCTGAACTTCATATTATCGAGACACCTGTGCATGGTTGAGCAAATGAATAAATCTTTTTTGTCTTTGCAACAAGTGTCCTTTATGCTGAAGCTGCAGACTGCAATTCGTACTGGAGCCCGTCCGAAATCCCTGACCCTACCTTCACTAATAAATTATTGACACTAACACAAAGAATGCTCGAGAGAACAAAGGCATCCACGTCCTCGCCTCGCCGACGGTTCGGTGGCGCGTTAATTATCTAATCTCGCGCACAATCGGCCGGCATAATGAGGGGACGTCCCACATAAATCTGTCCTGCGCCCGCGCCGGTAACGCACATCTAGATCTTTATTTACTGCTAGCTTTTACTAACTCTGATGTACGTATTTTTTTATTCTAGCTACAACATTTTTTGTGTTTGGCTAATTTACGAGTAAATGTTAAATTGTTGTGGAAATGTTAAATAGAAGTAACTAAATTGAAAATACCAGACAGAAGTTTTATCACAATGCTCTTAACCTACCTAGTACCTAGTGATATTAATATCTCTATGTATATCTACTTATCTACCTATATACATTTCTTATTGCATTATTTCAAACTGTCAATTTGAATGTCATACCTTTTTGTGAGACATTTCTTTAACAGTTTGACGGAATGACCGAAATGTCAATGATATGTGGACATGTGAAAGTTGGAATTAGCAATAGCATCAATGACATTTAAATTGCAGTTGCAGTGCAGTGGCTGATTGTCGTTCGACGGAAGATGTCAACAGGTTTTTGTTGCCTGATGGACGGAAAGTAGATTGTTACTTTGTAGTAGTTAATGGTTCTGTTCTGACAATCGCATCCATGAAAAAACCATATAAGTCTTAAATTTGCAAATTTGCATTAAATATGTGCGCGTCAATTATTAAGTCGCATGATTTCGTAACGCGAGTTATAGTTATAAATATCTTGCTTGAGTGCTTTCTGTTTCTTTACATCAGAAATCGTTGGTAGCTTTTCCAACCTAATCAATTTGGTCTAACATTCACAAAAGTATTCTATTCCAAAACATGAATTCAAACAGCGACTAAACCTGATCAAGAGACATTATACAGGCATTCTTTGTGAGCCTACTGCCATTGTATTTCACTGATCTAACTTAGCCCTGGTTGTAAGCAAGTTTCCATTTACGAATCACTGGACAAGTATGTCTTAGTAAATAAGACAGTTGATTGGATTAGTCAGGGTGACTACTCTTACTTATTTGGCGTTGGAGTTAGGGGAGTTCTTTCATAACCATTATACTGAGCATATTGGCGTACCGAGGGGTAGCAGAACATCAAATTTCTAATTTACTCAAATCGATCGAATTCTTGCAATTGTTCCCTGGATCAAAATCTGTTTACGTCCATATATAAGATCACTGTTAAGACCAAGCCTGGGACTTTTGAGTTGCAGTTCGTAACCTACTACACATGTCGTCAAAAAAGTTTTTAAAAGTGACAACTTAGAACTTGGTATGCAAATATAATATAACTCTGGTTTTTACTTTTATTTATACAGCTACTACATAATAGGTAATACAAAGACAAATATTATCGATAGTTTATTGGAGTCCATCAGAAAAATCATTCACCCAACTGACTAGCTTAGTCGTCCGCCCACCAACCCATTAAATATATGATTTACAGCCGAATATGAAATTAACTATCTTGTTTTAAATTACAAAATATCATTTCTGTAATATATTAGGGACTGTCCGCACGAGATTTATGGTCACCTGCTTGACCCTCCGTTTGAAGCGCTCAGTTTTTTTATATCGAACCGGGTACATATTTTGTCGGGTCATTTTGAATTAAGGATATTAAGTATGTTTCAATATTTAAATTTCACATTTGTCATTTGAATTTAAAATGACGACTTCCTTGCATGGCGTTAATAAAACATTTGAGTTTAATTTATTTTATCATTTTTAAAATAATATGATTTTAAATTATTTACTACATGATAATTTTACTTATAAAAATTATCGTTACATGTGAAAAAATTAAGTTGTAAATAACTCGAAATCTACATTCGAAAATGTATTTGCTTTGTTACGAACGCAACGAAGCCGTTTTGAATCAGTAATAGGTGCAGTAAAACAAAATCGGACACTAATTCGAGAGTTTCGGCATTTGTCGGCAAACCTCAAGATTGCAAACAACTCTACATTTCTAGAGACCGACTTTATCACCTTATCCGTAAAGATAAATTGTTGCTGCCTGATAATTCATTGGAAATCTAAATAAAGAGCCGAGAAATTACTGCTATAGTCTGTACCTGTTGTATATAGAGCCAAGTGACTTATAAGTCACATTGCCTAATGAATTGACCCGTTTGACTCACTACTGGTTTAGTGTAGCCATGGCTTTATTATCTTGTAGTAAGGATTTTATGGTTCAAAAAGGGTATCTATTAAGTGACTTGAATAAGAATACAATTAACAATTTACGGTTTTAAATTGTAGTTATAAGTTGACTCGAACGAAATGTAGACATGACAACAAAAATTTAAATTTGAACTGCAAACAGTTCGACTCTAACAGTTACATTTGCGATGCAAATTTCAAATTAATCCGACTAACTACATTTCTAGTAAGCGATTAACGGACCAAAGCAGTATTAACTTAATGGGAATGTCCCGACAATTACAAGTTTTATGCGCACCCTAGCGGTCAGATTCATTCCTTGCAAACACTTGGCATATCGGCGTACTGTAAAATGAACCGTATGTTAATTGTAATAAATTCGAATATAACTCAAGCAAAATATAAGTGTTTTTGAAGTTGTAACATGTTATGTGTCTTTCGTATTTCAATTCTATTGTTTTATATAAAATAGATTAAAATCTGATAACGCTTTGTAGTAAAATTAAATGAATTCTTGATTATTTGTTGTGTGGTCGCCTTTATTATAAAGATGTGCTACAAAAATTAGTCATTGTGAGTTTTAGGCAGATTAACGATTAATAGTATTTAACTTAATCGAATGCGTGAGCAATGCGCGGCGCGGTGGAGCGATATTGAAGCATTATTTAGATGTCACGTGTGCTTACCATCAGGGTAAACTCCATATCTATTTGATTTTAAAATATTCTTTTCGCGGCATTTTCTTTCCCAGTCAACCATAGCCAAAAGGGCGTCTAAAGCCGATTATCTGTATTGATTTATTTGACTTTTGTCAAGTGTTTTTAAACAGCTTATGATGAATATAAAATATTAACTTTGAAAAACCTTAAAAAGTGAAAATAAAATTATTTAATTTTAACCAAAAGTGCAACACTATTTATAGCATTGAACCCCAGTTCTTACCGCCTCGTTTCTCGTCCGTGATCGGACGTGTCCTAACACTGGACATACCATGATGTCACCCGACTTTCCGGAGACGGAGTTATTTATTATACTTCATTCTTATGGCACGAACGCCATAAATTAATGGCTATCGATGATCTATTGCTCATAATTTGGTGTTGATTACTATTTTGATATTCGCCATATCGAGACATGCCCCGCTGTGTTATTTGCAACTTTATCGCTTTTTTTGTTGTTGTTGTTGTCAGCTTTATTGGACATAATAATATGTAGAATTCGACTCAGACTGCAGCCAAGGTCAGATGTGAGAACAAAGGTAAAATTTGGACCTCACGGTAATAGAATTTAATTCTGGGTTGTGTGTATACTATTGTTTACATGGCAACGTATCATACTATTGTTTACATGGCCACGTATCAGACTAGACTATAGGCTATTGTCTGACTTCCATGCAGTAATTCTTAAATTTCTTAGATTTTCCACGCTTTTCTAAGCACTATTCTATGCACCGAAACCTATAGTAATAACAAGGCAGTGCACTACAATTCTCCAAGTGCAGGTCATTCAAGCCGTCATTTGAAAGCAATCGCCTTGAGTGAAAACTGCCATAAACGTATCCTAGTTACGACAGTTGCATAGAGTTGCGCTACAGATAGGAGAACGTAGAGGCTTCTGGTTGTGCCTCGCGTGCTGTTGTCTCTTTGAGAAATGAAGGTTATATAATAAATGTAGATAAGACTGGGGTGTAAAGAGAAATTATGATAATAATAGATTGATTATAGGTATATTTCGAGGTTCTCTATCACGTCGCTTTTTACTAAGAAGAATAATACTAATTTATTATTGCTGAACTGTCTCATGATTGTTAGTACAAAAGAATTAGTTAGTAGAATTTAAGTTAGATGATAACTACTAAGTAACTAATCATGGTTAAAATCAGTTTAAATTATTTAGTTAGGAACATCCCATTACGAACAAAAATAAATGTAGTAGTGTATGTAGTAGTATGGAATACTTGAAAAAATCAAAAGCTGGACGTTTATTCTCTGGGTCGTTTGGAATAAAAGTTAATGTTTACCCGTTCCGTGTTTTCTTAAATTCAATTTCACCTTAAACTGTACTTCAAACTTGAAAGAAAACGGGACAGGCATCAAAATTTAAAACGGTTTTTAAAGAAACGGCCGGATAAGAATACTGCACAATGCCGCCATTAGTCGTAACTTATTATAGACAATTTCCTAGAGTCGAGCGACCAATCGGCTTGAGTAAGAACCGCTATAAAGGAAACGGTTAATAGCGACTACGGAATTACGGACCGGAACCGTACTGCGCGAATTTAGTCGCGTAGGTAAAATAGGTTGGTTCTTGGCGGTTCTGTATTCCTTTTTATTCTGTGTCTGTTTGTGGTGTTTGTTTTATGAGAAGGTACGATGTTTAACGTACACCTTCCATTTTGCTGCAAAATTCAAATAAGTTGTTTAAAAAATTACGAATTATAGCGCGAAAACGTCTCAAGGTATTACGTAGATATGTATAAATCATCTTAAGTAAGAAGTGGATATATAAAAATGGATAGAAGTATGAAGGCTGATCTGCTGGACAATGAGGACAAAACAGTCGCCACACTCTCCTAATGATAATTTATCCTTTTAACTCTAAGTATTGTGATATTTCGTTAACAAATATTTAGTTAACACTATTTGTAAAGATTATTAAGAATATAAGATTATGATTTCCAACATAATACGTTCACACAATTGGAAAACCATGGACAAAATTTTTTTATCTACCGAAACTGTCGAATTCGTCTATTGAAACGCGAATGACAGACGATTACGACTCCGTTACGCATAACAATAGCAGGTTTAGGCCCCTGGAAAAGCTGCAACTATTTCCTGTTTCATCGACCAACCCACTGTCAGTCACAACATCTCAGAAATCTCAATCAAAACTCTATAATTTTCCATTCCACTAACCATATTCAACAATTCAAAGGTACCCATGAAATTCCCCATGCGATACGATCATGGTAAGCGCAGAAGCGGACATTGTATCTCCCATCGGCTGTACACGACACTCGGCTAATGCGCCGTTAAGATATCAATCAATACGCGAACAACGCCGGGCTATAACATTAGCATCGGAATGGACTTGAGAAGTGCTAGAAGCTTTAGCTATGGTAAAAGCACGGCTATGTTTTGACGGAACCATCTAAAGATCATTTTCTTTTAGGCGATTATCTTAGTTCTGAAGACGCATCAACGTACAACCTCAATTATGACTTGAATAACTTCAATTATGAATTATGATAATTATCTTATTTGAAGTTGGATGTAGTTGACTGTTCAAGGACTGCAATGAAAACTGAACATCTGACTAGTTGAGGCCGGTGACTTCGAACGCGTGGAAAAAGACTTTCATCAGACATATTAAATAGTAGGTACTCGTAACTACTTGTGTAGTACCGAGGTACTATTTTATTTGTCTGTCACAAAATTTTAAAAACTTCGGATTTCGTTTTATGGTTTGCCCTCTGCATGTTAACTTGTTACTTCTAAAAGTCGAGCTAATAAATATAAGATATTAATTTTACAGTTATTGTTCCTTTACCTAGCTTCTCGGTAACATACTGAAATTTCATACATTTCTACACACATAACATAAAAATTTGGTATTCAGCTAATTTGAAAAGTCCTTTACATTTAACAAATAATTCCTTCCCGCTACGTACGAAATATAAAACTGGGCAATTCTAAGCAGAACGAACCTCATATCATTAGCTTAGAATTAACATTACTCTGACAACCTCCTAATTCACCCTGGCACTTTCATAATTATACGGAATAAGGTTCAAAATACCTTAATTCGCACGCAAATATAATCTTGACCTCACTATACAAGTTTAACTTTTGCAGCTCAGAAACTCTTATATGTCGTTCAAAATAGAGTTGAAAATCCACTGGTTGTAACGGGAGTAGAGTGGGGTTTGTTGTGCAAGGGATAGCCTGTAATGCGACAGTTTGTAAGCATGAGCCTCAGACGAGAGGAGATAGGGGGAGGGGGGCAAAGAAATACAAGTTGTTTCGAGTACGTACCTGAAGGTCGTTGACTTAAATATTTATCTATTTCGCGCTTATCTAACGGGGACTGTTTTTCGCCTTTGTTTTCCTGGTAATGTGCTGAGACATCGACAGTAGGATACAAACTCTTTGAGTTTCTGTTTAGTTCCTTTAATAATAGTTATGTATGGAAATATGTATGTATTGTTTGTTATACTAGTCGATAATATTCAAATTAAATACATTGCTAGATCCATTTTTATAGGTTTTATTATGAAGTTACGTTGTCATTCTTCTTATTGTTGTCCAAATGTCTGAAACAATTTTTCATTTTGAAAGTTTTTCTAGCGACAAAGAACCAAAACCTATAAGAAAGGAAAAACCTAGATTTTTACCAACTTCAATCACCCACGTTAAGAATTGTGACGTAACGCTTGATAGCCTATAACCTTCCTCATTAATGTAGCTATCAGACACAAAA